>APFE030559954.1:126144-146147 GCA_000404065.3 Pinus taeda
AGAAAATCTGGCCTTAGCAAGTAAGGCAAGGAAAGGGAAGGGGAAGGCTTCCCATTTCAAATCGAATTCTTCTCATGGAGGGAAGAAGGGTGACATGTCTAAAGTGAGATGCTTTAATTGTCGTAAGATGGGACATTATGTGACTAATTGCCCATCGAAAAAGTCCATGAAGGGATCCTCGAAAGGATTGGAAGGTGAGGAAATAGCCTCTCAGTTCGAAATGGACTTTACTCTCATCGCATTTATGGTGTCATCGATGATGGGTTGTGTTTGGTGTCTTGACAGTGGAGCCTCATTCCACATGACCGGTGATAAAAATTTATTTAGTGCCTTGGAGGAGAAATACCTCAAGATGCGCATAGAGATGGGTGACAACGGAAGGTATAGTATTTTAGGAGTGGGCACGGTTGCTTTTCAGAGGGAGCATGGAGCTCCTCTCACCTTGACAGATGTGATGTATGTGCCTGGATTGAAGAAAAACTTGGTATCGGTCGTGATGTTGGAGGACAAAGGCTACGATGTTGTCTTCAGTAAAGGAAAGGTGTTCCTAAGACACATAGACACGGGTCAGACCAAGAGGATAGGGATTCGGGTGAAGAATCTCTATAAACTAGAGGTAGATGATTGTGCAACATTGAGTACGAAAGCAGAATTGGTGCAAAGCCAAGACTTTGGTGAGTTGTGGCATAGGCGGTTGGGCCATTTGCATCATTGGGCTTTGAAGATAATGTGGCAGATATCTACAAGACTTCCCAAAGGTAAACTTGAGCAAGTTGACACATGCAAAGGTTGTACCTTGGAAAGTACACCAAGTCTTCCTTTCATGATTGAGACAGTCGAGCAAAGGCTATCTTAGAGCAAGTTCATACTGATGTGTGTGGACCAATCTCGATGGCATCCACAGCGAAGCAAAGATATTATTTGATTTTCATTGATGACTATTCTCGTAAATGCTGGATTGATTTCATGCAGAAGAAGGACCAAACTTTCACAAAGTTTTGTGAGTTCAAAGCTTTGGTCAAGAAAGAGTCAGGGAAGAAGATCAAGGCCTTGAGAAGCGACAACAGTGGAGAATATGTCTCTCAAGAGTTTAAGGACTTCTGTGCAGCGGAAGGAATCAAACGAGAGTTGACGGCACCTCATAACCCACAGCAGAATGGGGTGGCTGAGAGGAAGAACAGAACTATTGTAGGGGCAACACGGGCAATGTTGCATGACCAAGGCCTACCACTTCACTTGTGGGCTGAGGCATGCAACACATCGGTCTATTTGTAGAATAGAAGCCCGCATCACATATTGGGATGAAGATACCAGAGGAATCTTTCTCTGGTAGGGGACCAGAAGTGGGTCACTTCAGGATCTTTGGCTCATCAGTATATTGCCATGTGACAAAGGATGCATGGAAGAAGCTTGATCCGACAACATAGTTGGGGATACCTGTGGGGTACATTGATACACCTCACAACTATCGAGTGTACTTGCCTACCAGTCAGAGGGCAGTGGTTCGCAGAGATCTCAAGTTTGATGAGCAGAAGGCCATGCGAGTTTCCCTTGAGAGGGAGCTCCAACTACAGGCTATGGAGGAATTGTTGGTTCCTAAGGAGGAGGACACTCAGATTGATGCGAAGCAGCCACATGTAGAGGTTATAGGAGTGGAGACATCCACTCAAGCGCACAAGAGAAGTTGACAGATTGTTGGAGGATGCGAGAGAGAATGTGGGAGCACCATCTTCTCAGCGCAGACAGAGGAGGTCACCTGAGAGGTACACTGGTTACATGGCCCTTGCTGGGGAATGTGTTGAGACAAAACCATCTTCCTTTGAGGAAGTAGTGCAGTAGCCGATTTGGGTTAATGCTATGGTGGAGGAATATGACTCCATAGTTCATAACAGTGTTTGGGACGTGGTTCCGAGACTGGAGAACAAGTCAGTTGTGAGTTCCCATTGGCTTTACAAGGTAAAGCAAGTTGTTGATGGTAGTGTTGAGAAGCATAAGGCAAGATTTGTTGCCCGTGGCTTTTCATAGGTCGAGAGGATCATGTTGCTGCAGTATATTTTGACAGAGGAGCAAGATGTTGACATTTTGACAAAGGCATTATCAAAGTGTAAATTCAAGTTCCATAGAGATAGGATCGAGGTGGCAGATAATCCCTTTCTTGTTGAGAGGAAGTTTTGAAATTTGGCAACAAGAATATTCCAATTTAATTTTTCCTTGAATTAAATTGTGAATTAAAATCAAATTTAGTCTTAACAACTACTTGGAAATAATTAATTAATTCGATTTGAATTAATTAGTTGGAGAAATTCAAGTTAGAAGTCTTCATGAAGTCATGCAAGAGTTATCCCTTAAATTAAGGAGATAAGATTGAGTTATATTTGAGTTGTAATTAATTAACTCATTTTACTGAGTTAATTCCAGTTAAATTAGTTCCAAATTATTTGAGGAATTAATAGTGATTTAACCGTCAGTTGATATTAAAGTCAAGGATAATGTACTATCAGTTGCAAGTGTTTTCTCAAAGAGAAAACTCATGCATGCAGTGAAGGATTTAAGCCTTGAGGATTGCGCAGTTTTGGAGGAAGATTTCCACTTGGTTGGAGGAGATCATCCTAGAGGAACAACGCAAGGAAATAGGAGCTTGGAGGGCAGAGAGGAAGGCTAGAGAGAAGCCAAGATTGCCTGTGAGCATCTGTGAGGATTGTACTGAGAGCTGGCTAGCTATGAGAGCTAAGGCTTTGTATAATTCCTATGTATTTCCACATGTATGATAATACAATAGTGTGGGGTTTTTAACTGAGGCTTTCCCCAAAGTAGTTTCATGTGTATTGTGCAATTGATTCTTCTTCTTCTGGTTATATTGTTCAGCTCGATCTTTAAGCTTCCGCAAATTGATAGTAGAAGTAGGTTATAGTATTCTGCTTTGATTTATATTGCATTATCGGGTTAACCTACAACAAATTGTCTACACGTATCAACCATGGACAAGAGGACAGAAGTAATGGGGCATATGGTAGTAGGTCTCCTGGTAGACACAGGTCGGATAGAGCTAACACGGTGAGAGATGGCAGACTGTTGGACACTCCAGGTATGGGGGGTGATGAGTACAAGTACTATTCTAGTTTTGGTTTGGACGGATGTCATGATCTTCATCATTATCATCCATACAGGAGGAGTGACCGGGGATACTTTCCTGATGAATTTAAGAAAGAAAAGCCACCTACTTTTGATGGAGACTTGAAGAAACCAAAAGATGCAAAGGCTTAGATACTTGGGATGAACAAATTCTTTGAGTTGCATGAGTACACAGATAATATGAAGGTCATAATCGCCATCTTGAGCCTGAAAGGTAAAACAAACATTTGGTGGGAAGATGTGAAGCGGGTTAGATACATCAAGACAAAGGAATTGAGTTGGCATGAGTTCCATACACTTTTCAGGAAGAAATACTTGTCATAAAGGTACTACGGCAAGTAAGGCCAACAACTTTTATGAGCTAAAGATGGGGTCAATGACAAATGAAGAGTACACAACTAAGTTCCTAGAGCTATTGAGGTATGTACCATATCTTAAAGATGAGAAGGCTAAAGTTCAATTTGTTAGTGGTTTTCTAGTAGAATTTAGAGATCGGATCAAGTATGATGAGCCTCAGTCACTTGAGGAAGTCATTGGGAAATTGAAGCATTACCATGAATAGTCAAAGCGTAAGAACGAATCTCAGCAAGGATGGAAAGGGAAAGACAAAGGTAAAGGTAAATGGAAACCTAAGAGAGGAAGGCCTCAAAATGCAGAGGAGAAAGAAAATGTGGCACCTCAAAAGAAGTTTAATGCTGATAGACAGGGACATGGATCACAACAGTAGCATAGTGGTAATGGTATTAGATGGTTGGAGTGATGGACATATAGTGAGGAACACCTTAAGAGATATTGTCCGCAGAATTAGGGTGGTATGCCTAAGATAAACAATTCACAGGAGGTGAAAATTATTGGGGATGTCAGGCAGAGCATTCCTTGTATTTATGTAGTCATGGAAAACATACAGGCAGAGCACCAGGCATCTATTATTGAGACGGGCGGTAAGTTTTGTGAGAAAGTTGTTTCTATTTTGATTGACTCTAGACCTAATTATAGCTATGTTAGTCCTGAAGGTGGATCCATGTGGTTTGAGTAAGGAAATGCATGCAGAATCTTGGGTAGTGCAGTTGGCTATAGGTACAAAGAAAAGAGTTCACCATTGGGAAAGAGCTTGTGCATTTGAGTTGAGTGGCATGCCTAGAACAGCGCACTTGAACATATTGCCATTGGGGTCATACAATATGCTTTTGGGTATGGACTAGCTATACCTTCACAATACCAAGGTGGATTACTACGAAAAATAGATTGAGTGCTTGGATGACAATGGGGAACCAAGAGTTTTACAGGGAAAGAAGAAAGACACATTAGTTAGGATGGTGAAAGCTATGGAAGCCAAGCGCAGTTACAGGAAAGGGTATTTGCTATTTGTAGTTCATATCTATAGTGACAAGGGTAAGGAAGTTGATGATGCAGATGTTTTGAGAAGGTACCCAGTTCTACAATAGTTTCAGGATGTATTTCCTGTAGATATTTCAGAGTTTCCACCTCACAGAGAGGTAGATGTTTCTATTGAGTTCATACCAAGGGAAGCTCCAACATCAAAAGAACCTTACAGGATGAGTGCACCTGATTTGGTAGAATTAAAGTTTTAGTTGAAAGAGATGCTTGACAAGTGATACATTAGGCCAAGTGTATCGCCATGGGGCGAACCAGTGTTGTTTGTGAAGAAGAAGGATGGTACTCACATATTGTGCATTGATTACATGCAGTTGAACAAAGTGACCATCCAAAACAAGTACCCATTATTGAGGATTGATAATTTATTTGATCAGCTGAAGGGAGTAACAATGTTATCTAAGATCGACTTAAGGTTAGGATACCATTAGGTACACATCAAAGTAGAGGACATCTACAACACTGCATTTAGGACCAGGTATGGGAATTACGAGTTTGTTGTAGTTCCATTCGGTTTGACTAATGCTCCAGCTAAATTTATGTGCTTGATGAATAGTGCGTTGCGTTCGTATTTGGATAAGTTTTTTATTGTGTTCATTGATGGCATATTGTTATATTCTAAAAATGAGGAAGAGCATGTTGAGCATTTAGAAGCAGTGTTGAGGTTGTTGAGAGAGCATAAATTGTATGATAAGCTCGGCAAGTGAAGTATCTTTCAGATTGAGGTATACTACTTGGGACATGTGGTTTCCAAGGATGGCATAATAGTGGATCCAGAGAAGATAAGAGCTATCATGGAGTGGGAAACTCCTAGGAATGTGGATGAGATGAGATCTTTCATGGGATTGACATGTTACTACAAGAGGTTGATCAGGAACTTCTCACAGTTTTCTTATCCTATGACATCGTTACAGAGGAAAGGTAAGAAATTTGCATGGACAGAGGAGTGTGAGGCTACTTTTGAGCAACTCAAGCAGTTGTTGATACATGCACTAGTGTTAAATATTGCAGATCCAAAGAAAGAATTTGTAGTATGTACTGATTCTTGCAAGAGAGGACTTGGTGGATTCCTTATGTAGGATGGACATGTGGTATGATATGAGTCACAGAAGCTGAATGAACATGAGAAGAACTATCTGACACATGATCTTGAGTTAGCAGCGATCATACATGCAATGAAGATGTGGAGGCACTATCTTCTGACCAGGAGGTTTGTACTGATTAGTGATCACATTTGGTTGAGGTACTTGTTTGACAAGCCAAATCTGAACACTAGGAAAGCTAGATGGTTGTCCACAATCAATGACTTTGACTTCAAGATTAGGTACATCAAAGGAAAGGAGAGCAGGGTCGCAAATGCTCTTAGCAGGCAGGTACATGTAAATCACATGCCAACTATGAGATCCTATGGGATAGATTTATAGGATAGGATATTGCAGGTAGGTCAGCATGATGACAGGTATATGGAGATTGTTCATAGGTTGCAGCAGAGTACAAGTATAGGTACAAAGACAAGTGCTGGTGTACAAGATTTGGACTATTGTCTCACGGTAGATGGATTGGTCAGATTTAAAGACATGATATGTGTGTCGGACAATAGTAAGTTCAAGAAAGAGATCTTGAAGGAGTTTCATGTGAAACCATATTCGAGTCACCCAAGCTATCAAAAGACATTGACTGCAGTGAAGAGGTTCCATTATTGGACAAATCAAAAGAAGTATGTGGCAGAGTTTGTAGCTAGGTGTTCGGACTGTCATATGGTTAAGGCAGAGTGTAAGCATCGAAGTGGACTGCTACATCTGATTGCGATTCCATAGTGGAAATGGGAGTTCATTTCCATGGACTTTATCACAGGATTGTCGAGGACAATGAGACACCATGATTCCATCATGGTTGTTGTGGACATGTTGATAAAGGTTGCACACTTCATTCCACTGAAGTATACATTCTTAGATAGTGATGTAGCACAGGTATTCATTAGAGACGTGGCTTGATTGCATGGAGTTCCAAAGAATATTATGTTAGACAGGGATGCAAAGTTCACTTCCAAGTTTTGGAAGGAGTTGTTTGCAAATTTGGGCACAAAGTTGGCCTTCGGTACAACTTATCATCTGCACACACATGGACAAACTGAGAGGGTCAATAGGATATTGGAGGACATGCTAATGATGTATGTGATGCATCAGTAGCGGAAGTGAGACGAATATCTTCCACTGGTAGATTTTTCTTACAACAATGGGTATCAATACTCTTTAAAGATGAGTCTATTTGAGGCATTGTATGGGCGGAGTTGCAAAACTCCCGTCAGTTGCAATGATCCATTTAACAAGGTGTTGATTGGACCAGACATGTTGGCTGAAATGGAATAGGAAATGCAAGTAATCAAGAAGAATTTGAAAGCAACATAGGGTAGATAGAAGAGCTATGAAAATCGTAACAGGTTGTTCAAGGAGTTCCAGGTTGGGGACTATGTGTACTTGCACATCAAACCAAAGAAGAGCTCCTTACGGATTGAATCATGTGCCAAGTTGGCACCCTAGTTTTGTGGACCTTTCAAGATTAATGAGAGGATTGCGCTAGTATCTTATCGACTTGCACTGCCTCCGATAGTGAAAATCCATGATGTTTTCCATGTGTCATTACTTAAGAAGTATGTTAAATATGTTGATCATGTGATTGACTGGTCTATATTGCACGTGGAACTAGATGGAGAATTCCAGCCAGAGCCTCAATGTATATTGTAGAAAAAGGTTCTCATACTCCAGAACTGAGCAATCAAGCAGGTTAAAGTGACATGGAAGCACTTTGGGCCCGATGAAGCTACATGGGAGATGGCGGACCAGATGCGGTCTGTGTATCCTTCATTGCTTTCTGGTTGAGGCAAAGTTATTTTGGTATGATGTTTGGTATATGTTTTGGCATATGTTTTGGTGTGATGTTTTGATATATGCACATATGTATATGGATGTAAATACTACCATGAGCTATGTTATAAAGATCCAATAAGTGGTATGGATTTCATGTCATTATAGTTGTCATGTTGTTATGTTGTCATATTGGTTTTCTTTTTAGTAGGGTGATCATTGTAAATACTGCATCAAGGTATGTTATAAAGATCCATGGAAAATATGTTTTCTTTTCAGTGGTTTTGCTGAGGTATAGGTGTGGTTGAACACCGAGGACAGTGTCCCCCAAGGGGGAGGGTTTTGTAACAACCCTGGTGAAAATTCCATGCAATAAAAGTTAATAAAGACAAAAATAATAACCACTGTTGATGGGACACTTATTCCAAGATGAATGTTTGGAAATACATCCTAGTGGGTGTTCATTTGGTTTATTATGGCTAAGGAAATTGGAAAAGGCAAAGGAAAAGGATTTGGAAAGGCAAAATAGCATTTTTGGCACATTTATTTATGAAAATCATGGAAATTAGGAGAAAAGGGAGGTGAAAGGTCACAGGTTGCATGTGAGGACGAAAATGAAGAGAATAGAGGCCTCATTAATAAAAAGGCTTCTGAGAATCAATTGATACCTTTGGTTAGTTCAATTTTGGAGCTCTCTCATTATTCTCTCTCTCTCTCTCACTCTTGGACACTTAAAGTTTTCTTGGAGCACATTCGCATTAGAGCATGAAAGGCAAAAGAAGGCAAGAAGAAGGAAGGTGCAAGCAAGGAAGAGTAAGATCAAGCAGCTACAACAAGATTCTTTGCAGGTCTTGAATTGCATGTGTGATTTCCTTGCTAGATTTGGCATGCATGGTATTGCATGTGGTTCTTTTCTATCATGGCATTGGTTTGCTAGGTATGACAACATTTTCAGCCTAGCCTTGCCATTTTCAACTAATCTTGATGAAATGGATTCTCATACTTTGGTTGAGATGGATTCGAAGCTAAGTGAGGTGGATCTCTAAAATGACAAACACATGGCCTAGTGGTCTCCGAACTGGTTCGTGGATCACGGTAAAGAACCTGGCCTAGTAACCCCTGAGCCAAATTGTGGGTTGCGGTAAAGTCAAGATTGTATACCTCGGTTAGCCTAGGAATCCTTGTCGATGAATGGCGGGATATATGGTAAATCCAAGAGGTGAATTTCTCTCTGTTGGGCCTAGTAGTCCTAGGATAGGATGTACAATAAATCCTGAAGAGTGGGTCTCAATGTAGGGCCTAGTGATCCTTGGATCAGACTGCGGATTACGGTAAAGCCTGAGAGACTGGGAGGCACTAAAATTCCTCACATTGTAGGTGGATAACTTTGGTAGCATTCATGCTTGTTTGGTTGGTTATGAGTCCCACATTCATGCTTGGAATATGGCACGAGGGTGATTGGCTGAAGAGAGATTTGGCTCAGGAAATATATGGTCGGGTGGAATGTGGTAATCCCATCCCCGGTTGGTTTTTACATTCATTAGTGAGAAATTTATTCCCTTGGGTTTCCATGTGTAAATGTACTCGCTTATATGTGGATTCTATAGTTGATGTATTCATGGTATTTCTATTGTTATTTTGTTGGCTATGAGCATGTATTCTTACAGTGATGATGTATGTCTCTCCTCATGTTTTTTTTTGTAAATGAATAAACATTGTATCTATGACCTAATAGATGGTACTGCAACTAATGATGTAAGGGAACAATGCTTCTTAGTGATTCTTAGATAAGTATGAGACCCCATATGTTGAAATATGTTGTTTACACATGTAGATTACATATTTGTGATATGTTTGACAAAATGCATGCCATGGCTAGTAGGGGTATAGTCAAGCCCTTGTTCAAGTAATTGAATTTGTATCATCATTAGCTTGTTATCTTTCTATTCTGAAGATGTCATTTAATTCTGGGCAGTGACCTGGGCTCTGGGCCTGAAAAAGTGGCTCAAATCCCAGGGGCAATGGAACAACACTAAGAAGAATAGACCCTGGACATTGGCATGCCATGTTGTGGGAGCATCCAGAGCCCTCTGGACACTCGCATGCCCATATCATGGGAGAGTTCGGGGGTTAATTGGTCTAAAAACTCAATGGGACCTAGGGGCTGGTTGTCGGAAAGGTTGGGATGGTTCCTAGGAGTCCTGTAGCTGATGTGAAAGGTTTTTATGTTGTGTTTATATCGATTCCACGTCCTTAAGGTCACATAGGAGGTTGAATCCCATCATAGTAGCCTCTTGTCACATGTTTACCCATTTTGGATGGTTACTTGGGTAGATGTGGGAGGAGGGTGTTACAAGGAGTTTCATGACTTGAGGTTGGGTCAGTTAACAATGGATGAGTTCGTAACCAGGTTCACCTCCTTATTGAGATAAGCTCCATATATTCTGGAGGATAAGGCTAAGGTGCAACATTTCACTAGTATTTTACCTGCCTTTATGAGGGGAAAGCTGGAATTTGATAACCCAAAAACAATGGACGAAGCAATTCAGAAAGCTAGAATTTGTTATCAACAAATGAAACAAAAAGAAGAAAGCAATCAGAATGGGTACTTTAAAAAGGGACAGAAAGGCTTTCCGGGCAATAGAAATGTGAAAAATATTGATGGAAAGAATGTGCATCGAAAACAACAGACCAAGTTTGCTGGAAGGAATCCATAGAAACTTGGATTACAAGATGATACAAGGCAGACGTAGGTGGTAAGCAAATCAGAAAATAGCCAGCAACATAAACCTCCTCTGCAATGTTGGGGATGTGTAGATCCCCATTACTATAAAAATTTCCCTCATCGTACTCGAAAAAGAGCAAGCTACTAATGTGGAAGAAGCCTCTACAACGGGTGAGGTAGTTAGAAGCATACCTAGAAAAAATACAACTTTGGATGATAATCAAGCAAAATATCAACCCACCATGGTAGAACTAGAAGGTACTATATCTAGCCACTATGTTTCTATTTTGGTGGATCCAGGTGCAAGTCTGAGTTATGTCAGTCCAAAAATAATGGAAAATTGTCATTTACAAATGGTTAAATTTAAAATTCCTTGGTTGGTGTAATTAGCTACAGGAGCTAAGCGGAGAGTGAATGCTAATATTGAAAATTGTTCTATTAAAATAGGAGAACAACATATTCAAGTGGATTTGAATATATTACCTTTAGGCTCATATGATGTATTGATTAGAATGGATTGGTTAGAGAAACATTGGTCTCTAGTGGATTGAAAACAAAAAACTATTAGTTTCTTTGACGAAGGGGGAATTAGACAAGAAATTCAAGGAATTAAAAGAGTTTTTAAGTTACGACCAATCACAGCCAATCAGTTAGGAAAATGTATTCGGAAGGGTTGTCAAATTTATGTTATGCAAGTGGGCTGTACTAACTCTGAAAATAAGACTCCTTCCTTGGAAAATCTTCCAATCATACAATAATTTATCGATGTGTTTCCAAAGCAAATACCTGGGCTGCCACCTAAACGAGATATTGATTTTACCATTGAATTAGTTCTAGGAGCATCCCCTATGTCCAAAACCCCTTATCATATGAGTATACCTGAATTAACAGAACTCAAAATGTAGTTGCAAGAGCTTCTAAATAAGGTTATATTTGACCAAGTGTGTCACCGTGGGGAGCTCCTGTACTATTTGTAAGGAAAACAGATGGTACGTTGTGGCTATGTATTGATTCTAGAAAATTAAATAAGCTTACCATTAATAATAAATACCCCCTGCCCGGTATTAATGATCTATTTGATCAGGTCATAGGAGCTAGTCTGTTCTCAAAAATTGATTTATGTTCAGGGTATCATCAGATTCGTATTAAAGACAAAGACATTTGCAAAACAGTGTTTCAAACTCGCTATGGTCATTACGAGTTAGTCGTATTGCCCTTCGAGCTTACCAATGCCCCTACCATCTTCATGAGTCTTATGAATGGTATATTTCACCTGTATTTAGACAAGTTTGTCTTCATTTTTATTGATGATATTCTAATCTACTCAAAGAACATGGAGGAACATACGGAACATATGAGGATAGTATTGCAATCATTGCGTGACAATCAAATTTATGCCAAATACAACAAATGTGATTTCTACAAGGATCGGGTTCAATATTTAGGACACATTATCTCATCAGAAGGCACAGTAATAGATCCCGAAAAGATCAAAACCATCATGGAGTGGTCTATTCCTAAAAAATGTTGCAAATATTTGGCCTTTTATGGGGTTAGCAGGATATTATCATCATTTTATAGAGGGGTTCTCTAGGATTGCGTATCCTATAACTTCACTTCAAAAAAAGGGTAAAGCTTTTAATTGGACAACTAAATGCCAAAAAAGCTTTGAGCAGTTGAAACATGCATTAACCACAACCATTGTGTTGAAGGCAACAAATCCAAAAAAAGAGTACACAATGTGCACTGATGCGTGTCAAGAGCGATTTGGAGGAGTGTTGATGCAGGAAGGAAAGGTGATAGCTTACGAATCTCGTAATTTGAAGGAGTATGAGAAACAATAATTTTCTTATGATTTGGAGCTGACTGCACTGGTTTACACATTAAACGTTTGGCAACATTACCTACTGGGAAATAAATTTCTTTTAATGACTGATCTCAGTAGGTTAACGATTTTTTTTAATCAGCCTAATTTGAATGCTCTTCAGGCTAGGTGGACTGCTTTTCTAAGCAAATTCGAGTTCGAGATAAGCATTAGGGGAACTTTGAGGTCTAAAATGGGCCTCCTAAGAAAAATGTACAACCAAAATAAAATTTATAAGAATCAATAGGATTCAAGATGATGATGTCAAACATGGGGGATGATTCACCATTTTTGGAGTAAAAAAGTAAAAAGATTAAAAATTAACAAAATAATAAAACAATAAAACAACTTTTTCAACTCATATTTTCAACTTATCTCCCTAAGGTTTTACTCAAATTTTGAGCAGAAGTACTCATTGGATGCAAAATTTAATTCCTCATCCAAGGAGTACCCATGTTGCATACTTTCGATGGACCCTGCTACACGAAAAATGATAAATACATGAAAAATGTGATTGCAATACTTTGTGTAGTGATTAGGTTCAAGAGTATCCTCGAGGTCTCTGTAAGGTTCATAGTTTATCTTTGTTGTGTTTCTTGGGCTTATTAGTTTGAACACACATATTGAATTTTTTTATTTTGATATAACATAAAAATTATTTTGTTCAAATTTGTGACCGTGAGAAATGATAGGAGGAGTGTGGAGATCTAAGATAACCACTCGATAGAGATGTGGAAAATCTCGACAAAAAGACCTAGTATGCGCATGATTCGAGAGAAGGAAGACAATGTTCTTGTCATATGCATCATAATTTCTTGTTGATATTTTGTATCCCTGCATAGCAATATTAAGAATGTAAACATCATTCCCAAGTATGCTTGGCCAATTGTGCTATAAATGAAAGCAAATAATGAGGCGGTTAGTATCCTCCCATTATTCCCTGAATGAATATTGTTTGAGGAATGTTGTGACACAAGTCTTTGTAGGTACGTACAAAAAATCCAAGATTGATGGATATGTGCTATATCTCGACTATTTGTTCAAATTTCTCCAATGCATTGAGTGAATGCTAGAATCCTTCAAATAGCATTTGTCCCAACTCTATGAAGACAACATTAGCGAGTTAGTTCACAATCTGTGGAAGAACCTAATGGAGTTTTATTGTGACATTCATAAAGCTGTGTGATTGAGATTGGGATATGATTTCTCAGGAAATGGCTCCACTCTTGCAGAGAAGAGGGAGACACAATTTTTTTCCAATAGAAAGAATATATTTTAGCCCATTGAAAAGCATATTATTCTTAGTTTTAGAAAAGCCAGTGATTTCCCCCCAATACCATAGTTTAGAAATATTGTCTAAGAGAGACATATAGTTGATTAATCATGGTATGCATGTGATTTCTTGTATTCCGTCCCAAACAAAAACTCAAGAACATGAAATAGAGATTACACATTTGTACAAAATCCTTTGAAAGGACACATCGAGTCATGGTGCTTGTTAGTGCTACCGAGGAAAGAGAATGTGTATCAATGATAAAATCAGTATTGGTGTGGATGCTATTAGAGTTATTGAAAACAAGTATTATGTTTGAAAGAAGACAAAAATAAATGTTTCACAACAACCTAACAATCTATGAGCAATGTAGGAATTAATAGCATGTTTCCTTTTTCCAATGTGGTTAGGGAATACCATTGCATCGAGTCAAAGACCACCATGCTATACTTCATTCCATGGAAAAGTATGTGGAAGATGGAAGAAGTGCAAGGGATAGTATTGTAGTGCGACTGATGGATGATTGGAAGGAAAATAAAGGCTTTTATAGCTAGAAAGAGTTGTAGGTATTGGATGTATGCCTTTTCTAATATTTTGTCTTCTAAGTTTGTACAAAAATAATCGAGATGTTGTAACTGTGAGGAGATGGATATATGTGATATTGCATTTGCACGTGAGATAAATGAGGTGTTGTCTTCCAAGATAAGGTGATGAAAGGCAGGGAGGATAGGCACAAGGTTATGTATGAAGGTGCCTCTGAAAACATGGTTAGATTATTGGATCAATTGCAGCTTGTTGGCATTTTTAGTGATATTGATAGAGAACAAGTTAGTTTGCTCGTAATATTTTTTGGCATTTGTAAAATAAGCATATTGAGTGCAATGAACTAATGTGCAAGTGAAAAGTTAGTTGAAATTGATTAGTGGGAGATGAACTTGATGATGCAAACAAATATTCCTAGTATATGCAAGTCCCTAGAAAAAGATGAAGTGCACCAATATAATATTAAGCTATTCTATTAAACCAACCATTTTATATAGTACATTATATTTTTGAACTTGGTAATATCCATAAATAAATAAACGAGTCTTTTTTAACTTTATAATAGTCATGAACAAATAATAATAATAATTAAAGAAGAAATTAGAACATTAATATCAAAGCTGGATTTGTGAGAAAATGTGATAGGATTAATTAATTAATTAATTAGTAGATATATATGTGTGTGTGTGTGAGGGGGGTGGGGGTAGATGTTCGTGAATTTCGATTTCAAACTCAACGACCACATTTCAAATTTTATAAGAGTGATGAACTACCTCACCTCGTGCCAGCTTGTTGGATTCCAAAATCTTTAAGCATATGAAATGAAATCCCTAACATAAATATCCAATCCCATCTAATATTGATATCATTAGTATAATAAGTCGACGACATTTGGGAGGTTGTGTAGGTGAGGTGAGGCCATGTTGGGCATCATGTCCTTATGATAGGAAATAAATGTATAGAGGAGTGTGGGATTTGAGAGGAGAAAGGCATTTGAGAGTGGGCGTTGTTTTCTACCTTCGCTTCCCTGATTATGCTCATACCTTTGGTATTGTTCCATCTGATGCTAATGGTGGAGCTTCACAATTTCTAATGCCGTGGAATTTGTGAGTTGGTTGAGCAGGAGATTAGACATGGCGAGGATTTTTAGGTTGGTAGAAGAAATTAGATCCGAATTTGTTAGATGATTTCACTTGTTTTTTGTTTTTTTTTTTGTTTTTCAGGCACAGTCATGCTTCATGTTTCTGTCTCTATTTCTTTCTGGGTTTTTTGTTTTGGTTTCATTTTTGAATTATTGTTTTGGCTTGGTTTCGGTTTTCTTTTTTCAGTCTGGGTCTAGAGGGAGAGGAAATTGGCTCTAGTTGGTTGGGGTTAGGAAGGAGAGGAGGTTGGCTCTAATTGGTTGGGGTTAGGAGGGAGTATGATGCTAATTGGTTGGGGTTAACAATGGAAATTACCATAAACCATTACAATAACCTTAAGTAGCGGACAATGAGCTTAAAGTTGTTTAGGTGTGCTTTCACATGATGAAGTTGTTTAGGTGTGTTTTCACGTGATGAAGTTGTTTAGGTGTGTTTTCACGTCACTGATAACATTAAATTAATTTCGATTATGTCTTTGCGTATTTAAATGCCTTGTGATTAGAAAATACAAATAATTCTTTGAATAAATGTTGTAAAGTTAAAAAGCTTAATATTTTTCTTTTACTATGTAATATATGCAAGGTGTACATGCAACCAGAAGTAAGAATTGAGTTTGCAAAATCAGATTTAGTGTTTTAACTTTGTTTTGAAAATAAAAGTAGATTTAATGATCATTGAAATAAGGAAATTAGGCTTCAATCGTCATTCTTCATGATTGATTTCGACTTTAACCTTTGTTTTTAAAATTTAAACGTAAAACTACACGAAAACAAACTAGGTTATATTTCAAAATATTTATTACTTATCGCTACCATGGACTACATTCGAGGGGGTCGTTCAGAGGGTTTAGTCTTGCCATGTATACACATGCCATTGTGCGAAATATTGTTTTTCATACATTTTAGTTGCACTTGACACTTTCTTAATATTTGGACTCAAAATCGATTTGGTACGTTCCGATTTGGTCGTTTTACGTACCATGCACGTTAAAATTAATAAATTTATAAAAAGTTTAGCTAGTTTTTTTTGGTGTATCCTATTTCAGACCCTATAGAAATATTAATGCTATCTGACATGTGAGCTTCTTAGCCATCGCTCTATGAGTGAGAGCACGTGGAGAGAGAACGATGGCTGTCACTCATAGAGCGATGGCTAAGAAGCTCGCATGTCAGATAGCATTAATATTTCTATAGGGTCTGAAATAGGAGTTGTCGTCTTCCTCTCAGTTTTAGTTTTGATATGGATGAGCTTAATATTTCTATAGGGTCTAAAATAGGAGTTTCCGTCTTCCTCTCAGTTTTAGTTTTGATATGGATGAGCTTAAGCTATTGCTCTTTTTTGGCGTGCATTTACTTTTATAAAGCACTTACATAGCCGAGGTTATTTAAAAAAACCACCTATTTATCTAAAAGTAAAAGTATTTAATAAAAAGAAAGTTAATCCAAACCTTGTAAACCTTATAAAGATCTTCTCATATCAATATTGGAATGTGAAAATTTAAAGATATCCTTTCTAAGTAGATCTCTCCTAAATGAAGTAGAAATTTTACTTAAGTAGATATGGTTGGTGTGGCTCAGGTTGAGTTGGATCTTTAGGTCATTAAATACCCCGCTACTCAAACCATAGATTAGATGTGCCAATTATTTTAAGACTCAAATTAGTAAAGGCTAATGATCTGCTCTGTACAATTGCCATTTTAACATACACCTATGACAAAGTTGTGCAGTGAACAGATTACTACAACAGGAGCAGCAAGTTGCTTCTGCCTGAGTGATGGAGGTCCACTTATCATCAAATAATAGAATGTAATGTTTGTCCAAGTACTGATTTGTTATGGATGCCAGCGTCACCACCAGTGAAATGAATTTCCATACCCATGTCAAGTTTCATCAATCAAATGGCAGGATCACCACCAGCGGCATTCAGATGCTGGCGTTGCACAAAGCGGCATTCAGACGCTAGCGTTGCTTTTCAAATCAGCTGCCGACTTTTAGCTTTCTTGGCCGACTAAGTCCCCTGCAAGCTGCCGTTGTTTTCTACGTTTATTTTCCCGTCGTTGGTAGAGTTAAAAATGCAGTTGTCTATAATGAGACTTTTCGAAAGCCTTTCCGGCAGGTTTTTCCGGTCAAAATCCGGCAGCAATTTATTGGAATCACAAGTTTGATAGCTAGTTTCTGCACAATCAAAGGGTCCCAGGGGTTTTTCAGGGTGCCGAATCCAAATATGCAGTTAAAAAACCATTTTAACTGCTAAAAATCAAGATTTAACCTCAATTTCTTCCGCCGGATTCCGTCACCGGAATCTCCAAAAATTCGCATTATAGACAACTCCGTTAAAAATATTTGTGCAATTGGCCTGCTTGCATGGCATTTCAGTCATAAAGATGTGTGGAAAAGCGAAACATTATCCACCGCACAGGAGCTGTTCAAAGGCATTTGGTAAGTTAGTGTCAGAGATGGATGCCCCACTCATAACAATGACCCCTGCAATATCGACGGGGTCAGTAAATTAATGTTTTTTTGGTTAGGAAGGTAAGTTTTGAGATTAATGAGACACTTCATCGGTTGATGGTGAAATTTTTATTCGGAGTATTTAAGTTATTTAAATTACCTTTGGATTACATGTAGTTTGGGCCACATTAACTCTTAGTATGGTTAGATTTTTATCTAAAAATTGTGACTTTTTCATTACGGAATGCATTAACAAAACACTTTCTCACCATATATTGCACTATTTTTTACTATTATTTAAAAAACAAAAAACACATTAATTAATAATAACAATATAATCTTTAATTAAATGGTCTTAGTTTAAGCGGTTTGGTGAACAACTTGTTTCTTGAAAATTTAGGTTCAAACTTTTATAGACATGTTGTAGCTTGATGATTCTTTTATTGAAATTATTGATTCCTGATTAAAATAATAATAATCTAATTTAAAATCACAATCAAACCATTACATTAATATATAATACTCTATTTCTCTTTTAATCTTATAACTTCTTAAAACCAAACTCATACTTTCAACCATAACCATTAAATCTACTTAAATTCTGTAATTAATAATAATAAAAAATACCCATCCATTGATCACCATCTTGTTTGGATCAAAAGTATTTTTAATGCGCAATTAGAAGTATCTAAAAGAATTATGCTTTAGATTCCTCTGGTAAGAATACTGAATCACGCGATCACGTGCATTTACGCGGGGGCTCAACGAAGCTTGCAACAGCAACACAGCTGTTAGGCCTTGTTGAGTCTCTTCTCTACTTTTGCCACTTACTCTGACTTACACGAACCCATACATGAACCCATACACAGACCTACTAGCACATTTCTCGCTCTGTCGATCTTCTTCCACGGATTCCTCGCCTTACTCGGTCTGGCGTCCCTTCTGTGCATTAGCGAACCTCAATACAGAGTAACTCAAGTAGATATTACCTCAACAAATCATTTTATAATGCACAAGTACTCAGATGCGGAATCAAAATAGCACTCTTTTATATTAATTCATAAATGGATCATAATGGATTACAATCTATTCAATCCTGAGATAGACTATGTTCACTTTTACCAGACTTTTGCTACTCAACAAGGAGATAGCTTACTGCAGGCTACCTGGCGAGATCACAGACTCAGTCTTTGAATATTAACACTCATATAGATAGACTTCTCTAAAGATCTGGCCACTTTAGGTTCTCATCTATGACGAACACATAGATGTGCAGGCTTCTCAGATCACCTAAGACTTTGATATTTCTTCGTGATGCAAGCAGATCAGACAAAAGTCCGCAGTTGCAGAGCAGGAAAATTTCTCAACTCTAGACTCCACACACTAAAACTTCCTAAATCCAAATGCCTCGAATGAGCCTTACCCCTTTCTTATATAGGAAAAGGATGGGACAAACATCTGACCATCAAATAGACAAACTGTGTACATAAAATTATGTCAGTGTATGAGATGTGGCTCAAAGCACACCAATAGTCGGAGAAGTTCTCCGAGTCTCATCACTTAAGAATCTTCGTACTTAGGTACAGAAAAGAAAGACTTCTTTTTATAAAGTGGATGCTTTTGGACAGTAAAGCCCATGAGAAAACTGGTTACAAATAGTCTTTGTGACTAGACATCATAATTACAGAGTGGAAGCTTTAAGGATAAACCCATGAGAACCATTTATGAAGTGGGGCCACCAAGAGGTGTGATGCTCGGAAAATGAATCCTAGGATATATGAGGCCATCCCATGCCTTGGTATAAAATTCATCGGATGATCATGGGTTTATTAAGTACATACTGATATTTTATTTTGGTCATCACTAGCCATTCATCATGTCTAGCCATGAATTAGTGCAGGCATGCATGGTCAGGATATTGAAATAAATATTTGACCGATTTACATGGTATATGAAAACATTCTACAATATTTCTTTCAAAACACTTTTGACACTGCATTTGGAAGTAGCTTTCATAGTAGACTGGATCAATTGCAGTTCTATTTACTCCGTAATCTTTTCACCAGTCCTTTAACCATTCTGCTTATTTATTTCTCTGCATACTTCTTGTGGATCCAAATTTTAGCTTTGTATAGTGAATTTCATCTTTTCCATCGACATTTAAAATGTCCCACCATAATTTCTTATACCCAGAAAAATTATAAATGGTATCAAGAAAAATGAGATTTGGATCATTTCTTGGCCAAAGTGCAACATTATTTCTCATGATTGGCCAATTTGTATTTCTGGTTCTATTAATCGAGAAAAATATATGAAAGTTTTTTCTTCTGTCTCATCCTTCTGACCATACCATTGCAATATCATGGAAGGTATACTGTAATGCGTGTTCAACTTGGTGTGCTGCAGCCATACTGCTGGTGTACACCATATCATGTATCGACCGATTTCCTTTCGGAAATACTCTTCTTTCAGGAACAAGATGCAGGATGTCATTGTGAGGTTGTAAGTCTGCATCTAAAACCTTTGTATTCCTGAGCTGCCATGTTGGTTTCCAACTACTTTTATATTCATCCCAACTCTGATCTTCATTGATTGTTCTCAAGACTTCTTGTTGT
>APFE030559954.1:151639-162829 GCA_000404065.3 Pinus taeda
TTTTTTGAGTGTTTTTGACCTCCTGGGGACTCAAAACTTGCCCAAACTTCTTGGCCATGCACTAGCAGTCATGATTTTTCATGATAAATCCAAAAATATCAACTTTTTGTGATTTGGAGCTCCCTATCATAAGCGTCGCGCCAGTGGCGCGACGCACAAGGAGAAAAACCCTGTTTTTTGTACAAAAATTTGTCAAAATGCCAAAAATGTCCCAAATTTATTGAAATTTGGGCTGGAGCTTCTCCATCAAGTGTCATGCTGAGCTAAAGAGGTTTCGGCCAATATCTGAAGACGATCATGCTCCCTTTTCTTCTTTTGCTTCCTTATTGCCTTCTTTAGTTTTGCCTTTAAATTCCTTATTCGTGCCTTGCAAACATGATTGCGTGCCAAATAATGGTTTTTCATGTGCCTGAGCATGTACTTGTCCTTGTTTTCTTTCACCAACAGCTCCTCTAAGTGGACGTTTATCCTCTCGAGCCAATTCTCTCGATCAACCTCTATCTCTTGCTGAATGGGTGTCCTCTCATTTAGGCTTCGTTGGGCAGCCTGTTGGTCTTCACGGATGTTTTGCCACCTTTATGAGGCCTCTTGGGTGCATGTACCTATGTTATCAAATCACTGTGTGTCTCTTCTTCATGATCACATGATGGATCAGATGTCATGTCTACTGGTGGACAAACTGTCTTGGACAAACAGGTGTTGATATGTCACACCGTCTTGTAATGCCTTTGATGATGTGCTTGACCTTTGTCAGCAATAGAAAATAATGACATGAGGGACAGTAAGGGGAGGGAAAGATAGTGAGGGATTAGGGACTATTGGGAGAGCTTTGGGGAAATATAGGAGGGTTGTGAGAGGTTTTATGTGTGGGATAGGGTTTAGGGTTTCACCTTTGACAGTTTTGGGAAAGGGAATTTAGGATAGGGGTTTAGTAACTTTAGGGGATGGGGAACAATGGAGTCAAGGAACAAAGGGAATTGAGGACAAGAGAAATAATGGAAATGAGTAACATTGGTGGCGAACAAGTTTTGAAACCCTAGGCAGCAGTTTACATGTGAGGAATTCAAAATGAAAGGGTTGAATTTTTGTTTCAATCATTAACATCCATAAACCACCGTACCCTAGCACAAACTTGGATGAAACACCAAAATGGAGGCTTTACCTACTTGTCGAATGAAGAATTTTCAATTTGGAGGAAGATTCCAATGAATTTCAAGCCTTTTAGCCCAGTGCGCCGCGCCAGTGTAAATTTACACTGGAAAATTTCTCCCAGTGCGCCTTGCCTTTTTGCAGGAGACTTTTGGAGGCCTTCCTGGTGTCCAAATTGGGTGCAGGATAGCTTGTTGGAAAGGCCATTGAGTATAATTTCCAACCTAACCAGAAAATTTCAATTTGGAGTTCAGTTTCCCTGTCAAAAATCAAATCTCCCAAGACTAGTCAAAATGTGCCAAATGAGGCTGCCTCAAGGGAGAGTGTTGTTGCAATCAACTTTTGAAGGTGTTCCTCAACTCCAAATTGAGCTCATGATAGCTCATTGGAAAGAGCGTTGTGTCTAGTTATCATTTTACTCATCAAACAAGTCATTTGGCTAACCAAGCTAGGAGAAAGCTTGATTTTCCCAAGGTCACTTTAGAGGTGCCTCAATTCTCCCGAGGCAATTGTATTTTTGACATTTCTCTAAAACCGTGACACTTGTGTAAAAAGTGAAGGAGTTTTTTCTTCCTTGGCCTATTTTGGACAAAAACCTCTCTCATTTTTCCAAAATGCATCTTTTCTTGCTCATAAACATCATTTGAGTGAATTATTGAACCTTCCTTTGGCCTGCAAGTATTATTGAAGCACTTTGAGAACAACAATTTGCAAACCCTAGACCTAATAACTCTTTGCTGACAAAGAGATTAGAACAGAACTGTAAATGACCTTTAAAATGATTTGACAAATAGACCTAAACCAGCAGGATAAGGCATGAGGGGAAATGACTGACAAGACCCTTCCGTCAGATTATGGCATGCCCCTAGCGGAACGCAACTGAGTGAATGGAGCGAGACTCCTAAAAATGAAATGCAGAAATAGCTTTGATCTCTAACGGAGGACTGACAATATCGACTCTAACATTGGCTCCAATAGGGATGGTAGCTCCAGCTCCTTGGAGGTGCCAAGAACTGCAGATCTTTGGGAGAGCAGACAGTGCCTTCGTCCATTGGGCTATGGAGTCAAAACACGGAAACTGGCATTATGCAGACGAACTCTGACTAAAGACTCAAACTGAAAACCATAATAAAACCAGGCATGACTAAATCCTAACTAACAAACTGGAAATATGCTCATATTTGAGCTTATTCAGCAAACCAAAAATGTTGTGTTGAAGGCAACAAATCCAAAAAAAAAAGTACACAGTGTGCATTGTTAGAAAATTATATATTACGGAGCAATGGAACACATAAAATATTACAGAAATATAAACATAGAAAATGCATAAAACAAGAGAGACACAGATGTATGTGGTTCACCCAGTTTGGGCTACGTCCACCCTGAACAGCCAATCCTTCCTTTCTATTATCCAGCAAAATGAATAGACACAACCTACAACAGTTCCGCTGTAATATCCTCTGTTTTCTCTCACAGTCTCACCTCTCTGCTTCTCGCCCGGAGAATATACATCTATTTCACAGACTCAATACAATGCCCTCATACAAAGAGAGGGGTTGCCTTCTAGGGCAAAAAACCCTAAACTAAACATAAGTTCTACCATCAGATCATCCGCCTAATGAACAGCGCAGTTTGACTAGAAATTACTATACTTTTAGTAGGAAATTTTACATCTGTTTCTAGCTTTGGGGGCACTACCCCCGAACCCCACAGCTGGGGGGGATCAACACCCCTGAACCCCTGAGGGGGACATGTCCCCCCCGCACCCCCCCACGTGGAGGGGTGTACAAACTTCCTCGGGTATACATTCGGCTGAAACAAAGACCTCTAAACAATCATGCTCCATACTCAACATGCACTGATGCGTGTCAAGAAGGAGTTGGAGGAGAGCTGATGCAGGGAGGAAAGGTGATAGCTTACGAATCTTGTAAGTTGAAGGAGCATGAGAAACAATACTTTTCTTATGATTTGGAACTAACTGCACTGGTTCACACGTTAAAGGTTTGGCGACATTGCCTATTGGGAAAGAAATTTCTTTTAATGACTGATCACAATAGCTTAATGATTTTTTTTATCAGCCTAATTTCAATGCTCATTAGGCTAGGTGCACTTCTTTTCTGAGCAAATTCGAGTTCGAGATAAGCATCAGGGGAATTTTGAGGTCTAAAATGGGCCTCCTAAGAAAAATGTACAACCAAAATAAAATTTATAAGAACCAATAGGATTCAAGATGTTGATGTCAAACATGGAGGATGATTCACCATTTTTGGAGTAAAAAAGTAAAAATATTAAAAAATAATAAAATAATAAAACAATAAAACTACTTTTTCAACTCATATTTTCAACTTATCTCCCTAAGGTTCTACTCAAATTTTGAGCGACAGTACTCGTTGGATGCAAAATTTAATTCTTCATCCAAGGAGTACCCATGTTGCATATTTTCGATGGACCCTGCTACATGAAAAATGAGAAATACATGAAAAATGTGATTGCAATACTTTGTGTAGTGATTAGGTTCAATAAAGTACCCTCGAGGTCTCTGTAAGGTTCATAGTTTATCTTTGTTGTGTTTATTGGGCTTATTAGTTTGAACACACATATTGAATTTTTAAACTTTGATATAACATATTAATTATTTTGTTCAAATTTGTGACTGTGAGAAATTATAGGAGTAGTGTGGAGATCTAAGATGACCACTAGATAGAGATGTGGAAAATCTCAATAAAGAGACCTAGTATGCGCACGATTCAAGAGAAGGAAGACAATGTTCCTGTCATATGCATCATAATCTCTTGTTGATATTTTGTCTCCCTGCATAGCAGTATTAGGAATGTAAACATCATTCCCAAGTATGCTTGGCCAATTGTGCTATAAATGAAAGCAAATATAGCAATGTGGTTAGTATCCTCCTATTATTCCTTGAATGGATATTGTTTGAGGAATGTTGTGACACAAGTCTTTGTAGGTACGTACAAAAAATGCAAGATTGATGGATATGTGTTATATCTCGACTACTGAAAAGATGAAAAGTTTGTTCAAATTTCTCCAATGCATTGAATGAATGCTAGAATCCTTCAGATAACCTTTGTCCCAACCCTATGAAGACAACATTAGCGAGTTAGTTCACAATCTGAGGAAGAACCTAATGAAGTTTTATTGTGACATTCATAAAGCCGTGTGATTGAGGTTGGATATGATTTCTCAGGAAATGGCTCCACTCTTGCAAAGAAAAGGGAGACACAAATTTTTGCCAATAGAAAAAATATATTTTAGCCCATCGAAAAGAATCTTATTCTCGGTTTTAGAAAAGTCGATGATTTCCCCCCAATACCATAGTTTAGAAATATTGTCTAGGAGAGACATATAGGTGAGGAATCATGGTATGCATGTGATTTCTTGTATTCCGTCCCAAACAAAAACTCAAGAATATAAAACAAAGATTACACATTTGTACAAAATCCTTTGAAAAGACGCATCGAGTCATGGTGCTTGTTAGTGCTACTGAGGAAAGAGAATGTGTATCAATGATAAAATCGGTATTGGTGTGGATGCTATTAGAGCTATTGAAAACAAGTATTGTGTTTGAAAGAAGACAAAAATTAATGTTTCACAACAACCTAGCAATCTGTGAGCAATGTAGGAATTAATAGCATGTTTCTTTTTTCCAATGTGGTTAGGGAATACCATTGCCTCGAGTCAAAGACCACCATGTTGTACTTCATTCCATGGAAAAGTATGTGGAAGATGGAAGAAGTGCGAGGAATAGTATTGTAGTGCGATTGATGGATGATTAGAAGGAAAAGAAAGGCATTTATAACTAGAAAGAGTTGTAGGTATTAGATGTATGCCTTTTCTAATATTTTGTCTTCTAAGTTTGTACAAAAATAATCAAGATGTTGTAAATGCGGGGAGATGGATATATGTGCTATTGCATTTTCACATGAGAAAAATGAGGTGTTGTCTTCCAAGATAAGGTGATGAAAGGTAGGGAGGAAAGGCACAAGGTTATGTATGAAGGTGCCTCTGAAAACATGGTTAGATTATTGGATCAATTGCAGCTTGTTAGCATTTTCAGTGATCTTGATAGAGACCACATTAGTTTGCTCGTAATATTTTTTGGCATTTGTAAAAGAAGCATATTGAGTGCAATGAACTAATGTGCAAGTGAAAAGTTAGTTGGAATTGACTAGTGGGAGATGAACTTGATGATGCAAACAAATATTCCTAGTATATGCAAGTCTCTAGAAAAAGATGAAGCGCACCAATATAATATTAAGCTATTCTATTAAACCAACCATTTTATATAGTACATTATATTTTTTTACTTGGTAATATCCATAAATAAATAAACGAGTCTTTTTTAACTTTATAATATTCATGAACAAATAATAATAATAATAAAAGAATAAATTAGAACATTAATATCAAAGCGAGATTTGTGAGAAAAGGTGAGAGGATTAATTAATTAATTAATGTGTGTGTGTGAGGGGGGCGGGGGTAGATGTTGGTGAATTTTGATTTCAAACTCAACGACCACATTTCAAATTTTATAAGAGTGATGAACTGCCTCACCTCGTGCCAACTTGTGAGATTCCAAAATCTTTAGGCATATGAAATGAAATCCCTAACATAAATATCCCATCCCATCCGATATCGATATCATTGGTATAATAAGTCGACAAAATTTGGGAGGTTGTGTAGGTGAGGTGAGGCTAGGCTGGGCATCACGTCCTTATGACATGAAATACATGTATAGAGGAATGTGGGATTTGACAGGAGCGAGGCATTTGAGAGTGGGCATTGTTTTCTACCTTCGCTTCCCTAATGATGCCCGTACCTTTGGTACTGTTACATCTGATGCTAATGGTGGAGCTTCACAATTTCTAATGCCCTGGAATTTGTGAGTTGGCTGAGCAGGAGATTGGACATGGCTGGGCTTATTAGGTTGGCAAAAGAATTTAGAGCTGAATTTGCTAGATGATTTCACTTGTTTTCTGTTTTTGTTATTTTTCAAGCATGCCCATGCTTAATTGAATAATTGTTTCATGTTTCTGTCTCTGTTTCTTTTTGGGTTTTTGGTTTTGGTTTTATTTTTGAATCTTTGTTTTGGCTTGGTTTTGGTTTTCTTTTTTTATTCTTGGTGTAGAGGGAGAGGAAATTGGCTCTAGTTGGTTGGGGTTAGGAGGGAGAAGAGATTGGCTCTAATTGGTTGGGGTTAGGAAGGAGTATGATGCTAATTGGTTGGGGTTAACAATGGAAATTACCATAAACCATTATGCTAACCTTAAGTAGTGGGCTGTGAGCTTAAATTTGTTTAGGTGTGCTTTTACGTGATGAAGTTGTTTAGGTGTATTTTCAAATAATATTAACTTAATTGCCATTGTGTCTCTGCATATTTAAATGCCTTGTGATTAGAAAATACAAATAATTTTTTGAGTAAATGTTGTGCAGTTAAAAGCTTAATATTTTTCTTTTACTATGTAATATATGCAAGGTGTACATTCATCGAAAAGTAAAAATTGAATTTGCAAAATGAAATTTAATGTTTCAACTTTGTTTCGGAAATGAAAGTAAATTTAATGATCAGAGAATTAAGGAAATTAGGCTTCAATAGGAAGACAATTTTCATTCTTCATAATTGATTTCGACTTTAACCTTTGTTTTTAAAATTTAAATGTAAAACTACATAAAAACAAACTAGGTTATATTTCAAAATATTTATTACTTGTCGCTACCATAGACTGCATTCGGAGGGGTCGTTAGGAAGGTTTAGTCTTGCCACGTATACACATGGCATTTTGCGAACTAATTTTTTTCATAGAATTTAGTTACACTTACACTTTCTTAATATTTGGAAATCGATTTGGTCATTTAACGTACCATGCACTTTAAAATTAATAAATTTATAAAAAAATTAGCTAGTCTTCCTCTCAGTTTTATTCTCGGCATGGAAGAGCCTATGCTGTTCCTCTCATTTTTTTCCTACATTTACTTTTTTAAAGCAATTATCTAAAAGTAAAAGTATTTAATAAAAAGCAAGTTTATCAAAACCTTGTAAACCTTATAAAGATTTTCCCATATCAATATTGGAATATGAAAATTTAAAAATATGCTTGTAAGCCTTATAAAGATCTTCTCATATCAATATTGGAATATGAAAATTTAAAGATATGCTTTCGACACTTATCCACCTCACCTCTCGGCTCCAACTCTTCCCAGTTGACAGCTCCCAAGTTGACACTGCACTTTTCTTGTCTGAATGGAAGCTCCTGGATGGAGCAACCAGTACTAATGTCTGATTTTGACAAAGGTTTATCTGAAGTTAGAGAGTTGCCTCTGCAAGTGGTCGAGACTCACAACAACCCATTGAGCATGGGGAATTGCAGACCAGTTAGACCAGTCAGCCACATCTCCAGATTTACAACCTGCGGCCAGTCCCATCACTCTCTGCCTAGGAGAAAGCCTTGGGCAAAGTTCGATTGACCTATTGACCTCTGCATTGGTTTCCCCTGTTGGACTTGGGATGCCAAGTGATGGAATGGGACTACTCTGGTAGGAATTCCATACTTGATCCCCAAAATCCAAATTACTGGTTGGGGACACTGGAACCCTAATGGCCTCTTCCTTCATGGTAGAGCAGTCCTCCTTTAGAAAAGGATGGTTCAAAAGCTCTGTACTGGTCCATCTCTTCTTGGGGTCTCTCCGAAAACATTTCTCTTGGAAATCCTGGAGCTGAGGTGAAAGCGATGCAGGCAACTCTGGTAGCTCTTCTGTGCATCCAATTTTATACATCGCGGTAAGGGGATTGGAAACATTGCTCCATGGAGGCCTGCCAGTGGCCATCTCCAGTACGGTACAGCCGAGAGACCAAATATCAGAAGCAGGCCCCTGCTCCACTTGGTTCACTACCTCTGGAGCCATCCACAGAGGAGTCCCCCTTAATTGCAGTGTCTCCTGGCCCTGCTCCTTATCCACAAGCCTCTTGGCAGAACCAAAGTCAGCAAGCTTCACACCATTGGCACCCACAAGAACATTCTTGCCCTTGATATCACAATGCACAATCCCCTGCCTGTGGAGGTAATCGATCCCACGTAGGATGCCACGAGTGTAGACTCTGATCACGGATTCGTCGAGCTGCCCACCAAACTTAACCAGCAGATCCCCCACACTGCCACCCGGAATGTACTCCATGAATAAATTGTGCGTCCCCACACCATTCACGACGCTGTAATTTTGCCCCAGGCAGCGAACAACGTAAGGAGAATTCATACACCGCAAAATCTTGTATTCATTATCCAATGCCCAACTATAACCAGCTGTGGATTTGACTGCAAAGATGTGGCCATTGGAGCTGTTCTTGGCGAGGCTTACTGTCCCATGAGCTCCGACCCCAATAATGGCGCCCCTCACCCATCGCTCCTCGACTTCAGTCTCCATTCCCGCAATACACAAGATGAATGTTTGTGTTTTGAATCGTGCAGACCCTCCGGCGTGCTGTGGTAAGGTTATAGAGGGCCTGTCAGAAAATGGCGGGCGCAGAAAGCGGCATTCAGATGCTGGCGTTGCTTTTTAAATCAGCCGCCGACTTTTAGCTTTGGCCGACTAACTCCCCTGCAAGCTGCCTTTGTTTGCTACCTTTATTTGCCCGTCGTTGGTAGAGTTAAAAATATTTGCGCAGTTGGCTCGCTTGCATGGCGTTTCAGCCATAAAGATGTACGGAAAAGCGAAACATCATCCACTGCACAGGAGCCGTTCAAAGGCATTTTGTACGCTAGTGTCAGAGACGGATGCCCAACTCATCCCTACAATATCGACGGGGTCAGGAAATTAATGTTTTTGTTTTTATAACTATCAATATAGCAAGTTAATTTTTTTCACATTTAGTTATATTGGTGGTGTGTGGGGATTATATTTAGTTTAGGTAATATCAAAATTTTTAACATGAATAGTTTTTTATTTAAAAATCGTGATTTTTCATTAAAGAATGTCTTAACAAAATACCTTGTCATCATATATTATATTGTTTTTCCCGGATTTGAGGCGGAGAAATTTGGGAAAAAAGTTCAAAAAATCTTGTAAAAGCAATGTTTGAATCGTGTTTTTGATAGTGGAAATGGATTCAACACCATCAAAAACGTCTAGGACACCTAAAATTTTGAAATTTAACAAGTATAACTTGGATTTACAAAAATCCTTGTCCGATTTTTTCTAAATATAACTGGAATTTCTGTAACTTTTCTTGGGAATAATTTTTTTTATAATATAGATTGATTGATTGATTTATTTTTTATTTTTTTAATTATTGATTTACTATATGTTAAGAAGGATATTTTTTTATTTTTTAAAGTATAGATTTAATGTTTTTAGTAGTCATTTCTTAATAGTTCATTTAAACATATTAGTTAAATTATATTTTTTGGATGTATAATGGAATATATTTTGAAAGTTTTTTGGATCTGAATTATGTAATTAGGAAAATAGATTTTCAATTTCAATACGTCTTTGTATATTATTTTTAAACTAAAACGACCAATGTAAAAATAGTAGACTACTTGAAATATTTTATAATATTTTAACATTAAAATTTATAGATATATATATATATATTTCTTTTATAAATATACATATATGTATAACAATATTAATATTTTAATTGATATATTAAACATTAAATATATTATGAAGTATGTATGAAATAACTGTTACCTGTCGTTGAACACACATAAGTTGGTTTTGAAACACGCCAGCAAAGGTTTTGTTCTAAATTGATTTACCGCCCAAAAAAATCTTCTATATAAGTATATTGTTCATATTAAAGTGTTTATCTATTATTAATATAGTTTTAAATACATATTAATGCTATTTAATCTTAGCGAAATATTACTTTTTATTATTTTTTTGGACATTGCAATATATATATATGTGTGTGGGGAAAAAAATGAAAATTATCACTGATAAGATAAATGACAAGGGGTTTATTCTCTTAGTAAATATAGGGATGCAATCACAACTTAAGGTTTTACAAGTTGATTGAAGCATATTGCTCTAAAGGAACTTTAACTTTTTATATAAATGAAATCAATTTAAATCGCGATTTATCAAAAGGAACAAAATATGTTTTTTGAGAAATCAATTTAAACTACAATTTATCTAAGAGAAAAAAATATTTTTTTGAAAATTAAGATGGATTCAATTGAGAAACAAACTTCTCATTAAATGAATACTTACTAAGGATAAGTTATCAAAATTTTAATCCAAACTTAGCTTAAAAGGAAAAAGATTTAAAACTTGTGCTGGTAGTTGCCATAGAATGTCTAGCAATAACTTAAGAATCTTTTGTGATGGTAGTTGGCATAGAATGTCTAGCAATAACTTAAAAAAATTTGTTGCTAGCTTCAAAAAGCAAGATCCTCATCCTCAACAATATTTAGATTCATTGTCGTGAGACCCCTAGAGCCCCATCAAGTGTTCCATTTTTCAAATGTTACATGAATTGTTTAACCATTCTCTCCTTTCATTACTACTTCACACAAGAAACTTAGAGTTCCAAAATGTGATTGCTCATTGTATATGATAACTAAAATAAGAGTCATAACTTGGCTAAGTTTGGATAAGCTAGTTTTAAGAAGAAATTAGTGAAAAAAAATGTATATATAAAAATGGCTTTTATATGTAGTAATTGGAATATAAATAAAGCTAGTATAAGTTTGCAAGCACTTTATTAATTTATATTAATTTAAACATAAATAAAACATATAAGATTGGATGCAACAACCTACGTTTTACATATTATTCATGATTAAGAGATGATTAAAAAATGAACTCTTACAAAACGCAAACACAATTATGTTGAAATTTAATTAGCACTGAATTAACCACTAATCTTTTCCTTTCCCCTCTTTATCATCCCCACACATAATATAGACCCAAAATTGAACATACAAGATATATGGACCATTATTTCTTTGTTTTTCTTTTAAATATAAGATCTATAAATCATTTTTTTTTTCTTTTAAATATGTAATACCAATATTTGTGTGT
>APFE030559957.1:1516-28356 GCA_000404065.3 Pinus taeda
GTATGCAACATGCAGGACCCTTGTACAAGGGTTTCTTGACGACTCCAAGTCGTTTGGGAAAATCACAGATTAGATCTTTCCTCGGGGCTTTGACAAGGTGTATCAACCTATACATCAACTTAATGCAATGGAGCCTCCTTGCTCATCGACTTACCATATCCTAGATGATGTCTATCTACTGGAGCAATTGATGAATACGGGATTCCTCAATAATCGAATCCCACCTCTGGTTGTTACAGAGAATCATAGTGGTATCCAATGTAAATCCAAACAGCTCACTGAAGAGCTTTCGCAACCAGACTGTCTCACATGAGGTCATGCTAGCAGCAATATATTATGCTTCGATGGTGCTCAAAGTCATCGACTTCTGCTTCCTGCTCATCCAAGAAATCGAAGCAGATCCCAAGGTGAAACAGCACCTAAAAGTGCTCTTACGGTCCACCACACTGCCTGCTCAATCAGCATCAGTATATCCAAGTAGTCTCACATCTCCGGCAGTGTATCTTAACCCATTGTAATTGTGCCATGAAGATATCTTAGAAGATTTTTGGCATCAGTGAAGTGAGGCTCAACCAAATATGAGCTCATAGTGCTAACTGCAAAACATATGTTCGGACGGAGGTTCACCAAGAACATCAATGCGAATGAGTTTTTGAAACTCAAAAGCATTTCCCAAATCTGGTCCGACATCACTACCATATAACTTCTAAAAGTTGAGATCCTTGAGGTAGTCACAGGCCATAAACGTAACAAATATGAAAGCCATAAACATAACAAATGGGTCATTGTTTTAATTACACGATGGCTTATCCTTACAATACTTGCCCACGGAGTGTGCATACCCTGACGCATCGATAAACTACAAAACTCACGCCATATCCTAGCACGCAGTTGATTAACTGGGCAGGTGTCAGATATAAGCCTAGCCTCGTGTTTACCTTTAAGCTTTAAAGTCCAATCAATTTCTGATTTTTATCAATTTCTGACTTTTATCAATTTCTTATTTTTAGCACATTTCAGTTAGCACATTTCAGTTGTCTCACGACTCCTGGTAATGGGGAGAAGTTGTGCTCGGTAATGCTCCAAGGAACGAAAAATGAAACCTCCTTGGTTATAAATGCGAGCTGGAAAATAGGGTAAAATTTATTTTTGCCGTTGTTACGTATTATCTTATTAGTACAGGAGCTCTTCATAGGACGACGAAGGGAGCCAGAGGCATATCTACTTCATTAATCTGGATTGATTTGTCATTAAAAAGCATACAGTTCTAGTTGCCTAAAGCTTGCAGACGCTAGCTTTCTGCAAAACGTTGGAATCAATCGATCTGACAAGCGATCAATTAAGAAAGATCAGTATTCGATGTGAGTATTGCTCTTATTGGCAATGACTTTTTCTTCAATCTAAACACAAGCATTTCCACCGGTGAGCATTTTACTTTCAGGTCTAATCGGTGGGTTATCGGTAGCATTATTCTTCGCTTTCTATCTCAGATGAAGACGTAATGAAGTGAAGGCGGCGGTGGCTCAATTGCCTCCAGAGAACACCAATAATGACAAAGTTTCCAGGTCTTCAACCCATGCCAAGATCAAATCTCATTCTCACTCCAAGCCTCATGCTTCTGCGGCTGACAAGGGACATGGTGATGCAGTTACATGGCTCTGTTTCACATCAGGTGGCTGAAAACCACCAAAACTGAAGCTAAAACAGAAAGAGGCTGAAGGAGTTGCAGAGAAAAGGAAAGGGAAACGAGGGCCAAGCAGTGTTTTTGCACAAAGCTTAGAGATACAGTTTCCAGTGAGGTTGAGAAGGTCTATGGTAAAACAACGACGGAGAGGTCGTTGAGCAACTAATAAAAGCTATGAAAGTTCATCTAGCTAAAGTCCTAAACAGACAATGAGTGTTGTAAAATTTATTATATGTGTCTTCCTAGGTGAATGATCTAAATGGCTTTAGCACAACTTTATTTCAATAAATTTAAATCCTTAACAGACTTAACAGGTCCGAGAGTTTGAACCACTCTGATACCAAATGTAGGAACTGTGAATAATTTAAACAACTATTCCCTATGAACAGAATATGAAATAACAAAATATTATAGCCATTACAGAGACAGTAAAGGCTTCTAAAATTAATTCCTGAATTTTATAAATTTAACTGAAAGAACCAATGAGAGTACTTACCTATAATCCTACGGTCGATGATGCCTCAAACTACTCCTGCTTTGGTTACCAAAAGACCGAAACCACCCAGCCAAACTGAGCAGAACCTCGCTACTCAGTCTAGTAAACTTCTCAGTTGAAGCAAAGTGTTACCCCATGCCCAGAAACCTCAGAACAAGCAAGGCCCAACTGTTCCTGATGATAAACAAACTCTTTGTGTATAAACTTTCCCCCTGTTTTCTCCCCCCTGCCTCCAACCATTCCTTCTTATAAGTTTCCATTTACCGACATCCTCCATCACCTTGTCCAAATTATGATACGTGTTGATTTTTATAAACAAAATCTGATTTTATTTTATTTGAATATCTTAATTTGAAATAAAGTTTACTTACTTCTTTTTAATGATTTAATTTTAGTTTTTTTAATTTTTAATTTTAAATTTAATTAGTTTTATTTAATTTCTTAAATTTTAATTTACTATAAGTGCGTCATTACAGAGTCCAAGATTTTGTTGGGCAGAGTTAGTTTCAGAAGCCAGGAGTTGAGGTGTGAGATCGGGAGGCTGAGAGCAGAGACTTTGGGCAGCAAATCAATCAGTAGGATGGGTGACGCAGTGCCTAGAGGGTTTGACATAGGATTGCGTGAGGACTGCGCAAAGGCAGTGTAGGGCCTGCCAGAGGCACCTCATCCAGTGTCCGGATCAGCCGGGATTTTTCTCAGTGATTGTGTGAGGTAATCTCACAAATCTTTCTGCCAATATTTCTCTCTGTAATTGAATAACCCAAGAGGTATTCAGAGATGTACTCAGAATTTGCTACTGCTTAATAATAATAAACCCTCAAAGTTGCTACACTGGTTTTCCCGCATTGGGTTTTTCCAGGGACATTTGTCCAAAAATAAATGTGTCAATTATGTTGTATTTTCTTTCTTGCTTGGTCTCTTGTTTCCGCATGATATTTAATGAAGGTTGTAGTGTATGTATTACGATATTTGTCATAGGAAACAACAAGTAATTTGTTTAAAGGAATTTAACGGACACGAGTAATATCATCAGTTGTTGCAGTAGGGATTCTAGGTGTAGGAATTTTCACATGGAGACCATCTGCAATCTTGCATAAGATTCAATGCGTCCCCTAACCTTCCAGTACAACAAGTGATTAAAGGAAATCGAGTTAAAGAGCTTACAAAGAATGGACACCATGTGGGCACTTCATAATGGCATGTCCTTCCATAGTGGGATTTGACATGTGCTAATGTCCCTAAGCTCCAAATGGGATTAATCAAGTATCCTGTTAGGAGGTTTCTACATTTAATGGGAGTAGTATGTCCAAGTTACATCTTTTAAAGGGTGGTGGCATGTCATAAAGAGATGAATGGAGTAAGGAATGAAAGGGGTAGCCCTGGGCCACATGCTAGGGTACAAGGGTAGCTAATAAAAGGGAAGCCCAGACTTTGGTCTATAATGTATAGGAAGGAGCAATCGTTGTGCATGAGATGCCCCGACCTTGATATTTCCACCCTTCTTTATATGGCTTTTGCCTTTTATGATATTTATTTAATTAATTGTTCGGGGCTCAAGGGATAAGAGCATGATGTGTAAGGTATAGCAGTGGAGACCCCCTTTAAGGTAGGGTGTGTTGATTTGGGGTAGTATTGGATGTGCTCTAGCCATGAAAATTGGTGGAGAGGCTAAAGCACATGAAATCTCCAAGACCCAGAAATGGTTTGGGCAAATTCTACCTGGTTTAGGAGATATTAAAATAATTAATATTTTTAATGGAGTTCCTAAGTCTAAACTTAGGAAAAATAAAATATTAATGGGTATTAATATAAAACTGGGTTAGAAGGTTCTAAAGGACATGGATCAAGCCAAATCTAATCTTAGTCGTTGATTAGATATTTAATCTCGGCCGTTGAAGGACCAATAGGAAAAGTATAAGATAAGGCTTGAGGGTCAATTGGAGAAGACACCAGATTGATCAGTGATTCGATTTTCTAGAGCAAGGTTTGCTAAGAAAAATCAAATCAGTGATCAAAGTTGCAATGAGGGGCAGTGAGTACGAGGCAGAGAGGCAAAGATAGTGCCAAGAGACCAGAGCAGAAGCAAAGAGGCAAACGCAGAGCCAGAGGGAGCCATGCATAGGCCAACAATGACTGTGCAGAGGCCAGAAGGACCTATGTCATCCCTCAGAGGTTGCAGGAGAGACACAGAGGGTCAGAGACGCTTCATTAGGCTAACGCAGAGGATTTCAGGCTGACGCAAAGGCCAGGAGGGCTGACATAGAGCCTCAGATTGTGATGGAGAGGGTTTCGTGGGGCAGATTTCAGAATATCTGCTTCTAAAGAGAGGTATTACTGCCAGATTTTTTATCTCTGTCGGGTGAGCCAGTTTGGCACCCAGTGTACTCAAAAACACTGCTTAATAATAAAAACCCTCAGAACTGTTGCACCGGTTTTCCCAAGTTGGGTTTTTCCAGGGATGATTGTCCAAAAATAGCAGTGTCACTTGTGTGCTTATCTATTTCTTTCAACTGTTGATCTGTAAATGGTTGAGACTGTATTGTGTTTATTTTAGTGTTTATATGGTTAAATAACTTGTTATTAATTAAACAAGTAGGCGAAATAAACCAGAGAATACAGATAAAATTTCAAACGGGTAATACTTTGAAATTTCAACAGGGCAGTTCATTGCCCACCAAGGGTTGGGACAATCATGGGTTCCCAAATGATAAAGGAAGCTCATCTACGGCCTATAGGAACCAGGGTGATGGCCACCATGATGGGTTAGAGCTCATGTATTGGCTTTTACCACGTGCTAAATGTGTTAGTCCTGACCATCTTTTGAATTTTGTGGTACATCTACCTGTTGAATGTGACCCATTATGCTTTTACTTTTATTTTCAGCTGCATCAACTTCTGGGGCATCATTCCAGGCCCGACCCAAGGTGTGGGCAAGGGAAGGGGGAAGGCTAACCCTATGTGGACCCAGTGGACGAATGTGGACCCAGGTGGAAGAAATGATGAATGGGCTTATAACGAGTGGAAGGGGAGTGATATATGCGGATGAGGGAGCGGGACTAAGCAACCAAAATCAGGGTTTCCCATGTAATACCATTCCTAAAACCCAAATGTCAATAAAAGAGATCCCACAGGACTAGGGTCCAAGGTTAACATCCAAAAGAGGTTTAGGGACATGAGCACAGACCTAGCCCATTCTTTCCGTCGAATCCCCCCATTCACCTGCAAGTCACATCAACTCAAGAGGACAACCATACCTGATCAGCAACCTTCTATTGCTCCTCTGAACATGACACATAATCTGTTGATGTAATCTACTCCTTAAGATGTGCACCAACTGTCCTAATCTACGATTGTCGTCCACTAGCACCTAACTCAACATAAACATACCATACCTCTACATGCTCCAAGGGCTGGTGCCACTGTTGCAAGTCTGGTGCTCTGGTTAGTGTTGTTAACAAACTACAACAACACTCCTTTTCTCCCCCTAAACTTCCTCTACAGCTGCGACCTCCTTCTTCCAACTTATGTCCACAATTCCCTGTTGATCTGGGCTAATTCTAGCCCCAAACATGCCTTACGCATACCATGTTTCAAGGAGATAAGCCCGACATTCTACCTCTCAGCCTTTCGGCCCCTTGACTAGGGTAATCTAGGCCTATGATCCACCAAAATTAGCCTCTCATGGCTATGGCCTCCATGTAGAAGAGAGGAGCCACCTAAATCATGCCAAAAACACCATCGTAACTACACCTTAAGCATGTGGTTGCCTCTGTTGCAATTCAGTCCCTAGAAAAGACAAGAACAGATTTAAAACAGTCACAAAAACTCCCACGCACTTGTCTCCTCTTTTGTTGCGGCTACCTCAAATATGTCTTCTATGAGAGATGCTCATTGGATGTGTCTAAATGCCTCACGCTCACCTTGTATTTATACTAAACACAAGGGCTCCAAAAAATCACACATGTGTGCTTGACAACTGTCATTAGGCCTTCCAATAGCTAGGCTGACCTAAACTTTGTGCCACCATGCCCACACATAAATTTCAAAAATTCACAACTCCATTTCTACAACTCGGAATCGGATGAGTTTCGATGCGTCAGATTCGTTTCGACAAGTACTATCATCTTCATCCATCACATGTCGAAGTTTCTCCATAGTTTTGTCCCCACCATGAAAAACCCCAAGCTTGGGTTTCAAGCCCATAAGGCCACTTGTGGAGCTCCTTCCTCCAAACCCTCGATCCTTAAGGCTTGCAGTACCTCCCAAGCTACAAAAATCAACAACCCTCAATCGGCTTAGCACTCTCAGATGGAGGGAAGTTGATCCAGGGCCCAAAGGATGATGACCTCATACCTTTAGACATGGGAGGGCTAGCACCACCTTGAAATACCCCAACGTTGAAGCAAAGAGAGGCATTTGACCACCGAGAGACCCATGAGACCATTTTTCTGCCCCAAGATGAAAAATGGGGTCCACAAAGGAGCATTGATAGAGATTTAAGGGCCAACTCTTAGGAGGTGATTTTAGAGGCCTTCTACTAACAAATTGGCACCAAGGAGCCTCAACGCTAACCGTAGAAGGGCTCATGCATGCATGACGTCATCTTTCTCTCACCTACGGCTCACACGTGTGGGCTAGAGTTATGTTTTCCCATTGGCTACTTGGTCGTCTTGTGACCTAGCTTGTGATTGGCACATTATTTTATCATTTTTTGGGGCATTAGGGTAAAATATACTTTATGACTCCTCATATAAATAGAGGAGATATCATTTGTATCAAATGGATCATCACAACTTGGGAATTTCGACCCTCTAGTAAATTTGTCCTTCTTCTTTCTTGTGGAGAATTTGGATCTATGAATGCACTTTGATATTTGGAGTTGATTTATTTGTCTTTGGAGTTATTCTTTGGATCAATGGATGAATTAACTTTGCATGTTATCTTGTAAGTACACTTATGTTGAATATCTATTTTCTTATATGTCTAATGTATGGAATTGTTGAATCTAGGGTTTGTTGTTGTGCCCTAATTTATTGAAGATTTATTGCTATCTAGATGATCTATTGCATGCATTACTCATACATAATATGTGAATAAATGTCCTATTGGTGAACTTTAACTAGCTCTCCCATGAAAAATCCATTATCCTTTTGCATAGGGGAATGCTTGATTTTTTGTTGCTAGGGCATTAAGAATTCGACCTCCTTAGCAACTATTTCGCTGTCTTATCACATCATAGACTCCATACTCCCAAGGAACAAGGGACTAGTCCATTTTGTTGGTGATCAAACTTGAATTTTACCCATAAATTCTTCCTTCTCGAATTTAGTGCCTTTAAGGCCAAGCTTGCTAAGTAGGGCTTGGTGCAAATCCCTAGGCAAGGTGCATTTGTGGGATTGGAGAACTTAAATATCAAGATAAAAGCATTTGCCACAAAATCTCTTCTTTTGGTGGGCATCCACTTCAATCTTGTCCATAAATTTCTTTGCCCTAGTTGTTTTCCCTAAGGTAAAACCCTAGTATAGTCTTTCTTCAACTTAAGGGCTTGTTTGAGGGTTTCATGAGCCTTTATCTTGTTGAAAATCATTGTTGGAAACCCTCTCTTTGCCTTGACCTTTGGCCACCCCAACACTCAACCAATTAATCAAACCCTAGGCCTTGTGCTCTTAACCCTAGGCCTCTATAAAGAAAGTGAATTGCCTCCAATAGGAGTCCTAAGCCTAAATTGTGCCTTTCTTGTAGAAGGTCTCATTGAGTCACCTTGTACCCTAACTCTAGAATATCCATTAGGTGACCTTCTTACATACCAAGACGACTCCTATTAGTGAAAATTCATAAAGAGCAGGGGTTTTGGTTGTGGTGACAATGGGCCACTATCCCATTGTTGTCTCTTGGTCTAGTAATAGCCTTTTAGGGTACCTGTCTCCAAGGCCTGCAATACTTTGTGGCAACAAACTACTTTCTCTAATTTTAACTAATATTCAACACGCAAAAAAAGGATAAATCAAGTTGAGAAAAAGGAAATTAAAGAATTGACAAAAATATAGTCACAATCAACCAATAACCAAAAACCTATGTTTTATACTCATTAACTCATTCTTCTTTATGTGAAATCTATATGCATGCAAACACACACACATGGAATGTAAACCAAACAACCAAAAAAGGGCACTGAAGAGTTGGAAAAATGAAAACACAAAAGCTAACTCAAATGTTGAAGGAAAGAAGGCCAAAGGTCATGGGGGGAAGTTTAAAGGATGATACACAAGAAGTAAAAATAAGAAAGAACATCATAGACTATTGTTCTCTTATTTAGCAACTAAATGCATCATTCCTTGTGCACTTTGACACTTGAAATAAAATTTTATCACCCGAGTTATTAGATACCAATTTAACAACATGATTGAGCTATGGGTTACAAGTGACAAGTTTCAGCCACAACATTGGGGTTAGAGTGGGGAAGAGATATTCCAAACTCAGGACATGGAAACAAAATAATTCTAATTCTAAACAAATTCTTGGATTGTCACCAGAAAATTGAGAAATTACCTCAATCGATCTATAATTGGTGATGACAAAAAGAAAGGGACCAAACCCGTAGAAAGAAATCATGAAGAAGCCCAAAACCAAAGGGACAAATCACATGGAATTCACTGGCATCCTTCATGCCAACAAAGGATTAAGACATTACATGATATTTCACAAATTTCCTTCATAAATGAAACTACCAAAAGCTCCACTAGTCACTTGAATCCTTCATATCAATGACAACTTAAAACATATCAATGTTGCTTATACAAATTTCTCAAGCTCATCAATTTCATTGCTAACCTCAGGAGTATACAAAATAATTTTTTTGATATCCCAGCTAATCTTTGTTTATAAGGATGCTCCACCACTACCCCCGACATTCTGAAGGTTTTTGAAGGACGAAATCATCATCAATGTTGATCCAAATAACTATTAAAATAAGAAAACTAGCAGTAGAAAAACATGAAGGCTATACAAGAACGAGAAACAAGTTATATATTGTGTGTGTGAAGATTGCAACAAAATAGGTATCGGTGAGCGAATAAATTGGTAGTTCAGCTTTCCTTATAAAATGCTTTGAACTCATTTTCAATCATTTCTTGTGATTGTACAATATTAAATACTTTCAATATTTAACAGGCAAGATATATATATATATATATATATATATCAGGGTAAGAAAGGAAATTCAATATGTAGCCTTTTACAAATTCTAAAATCAAAATCTTCAAAAAAAATATAAACTAAATAAAGGGGTAATAAGTGTACAAACTGTTAAAACTCTTACCCAAAATCAAAGGCACTCTGACCTCAAGAAGATGTGCAATATAATTCTTCACGATATGTACCACTGCAAAATCAAATAACATAAATATCATAATCTACAGCTGTTATATAGACATCAATCTCTTCCAAACAAAAGGACAAAAAGACCACTTAGTCCCACAACGTTCCCTCAAATCTTGGAAAGAAATTATAGTCAAGGCAAGTATGCACACCGCCTGTTAATGTATGTATAATACAAAAAGGAGAAGATATGATGAGATTAGCAATAACCAAATCTCCAGTGCCGCACAAGCCATTACTATGTTGCCATATAAGAAGTTGCCAGTTACTTATATGTCTTACTTATATTATAGGCCAGTATATGACTAATTGCCTAAGAAATGGAGATTTTAATATTTGTCCAAAAGTTTGACCTGAGTGCTTCTATTATAGTCAGCTAAATAGAATATTGAATAAGATTTCAACGCAGGATTGTGTATTTGTAAGGCTTTCCATTGCTTGTGTATTGGGTATGGTTGTCAGCTCCACGAGCTGATCCTGTATAAAAGGTAAAGCAGCTAGGAGATGTGATGTAATTTCAGCTGTACAAATTTGATGCAATTGGGCAATGATGCATGCAATCAACTTGGGAATGGTTCAATTCCTTCAAGAACCATATGGATCCTTAGTATAGACTCTAGAGCATCAAGTAGAGTTATACAAAGCCCTAGTTAAACACAATCAATGAATTATTACTACCCATTTAGTTTGCTCTTCATGCAGGGTTTCCTTTTCCTCTTTTGTTGGTGGCTACAACAGATGTTATTATGTTTGGCACAGGATTTCAAAATATCATCATTTTTCTTCAAAATGACATGTTATTTCAATGTTGTTTTCTAGCCTTGGACACGTCATTGCATTATGACATCTTTCCACGTGAATCAAGGTTTATGCTAGAGTTTGTTGAATAAAAATTATGTAGTTGTTTCACTCTACTTGGATGTTGTGCAGGGTTGAAATCAGTGTTATGAAAATCACGAAAAAATCGTGGTCGAGATATATAACCATGGACAATTTTATCGCCCGTAAAAATCAGTGACTTTTACTAGGGAAAAAAATCATGATAAAATCACGTGTGGAAAATAATCAGGCCGCTTAAAAATCTCTGAGTTGCTTTAGATATCAAAAAATATGAAAAAAATGAATACTTTTGTATTTTCTTAATTTTCCAATGTTTGCCAATTTTTACCAATATTTTCATAATTTTTATTGATTTCTTGCCTTTCTGGACCCTTGCCAATTTTTTTGCTAACACAATGTCAGCAATACTGGTCGAAATGTTGTTCTAGCTCTAGAAGAGACATAATAAAGTTTCATTTAACTTTGTTATCTAGTCACAATGGCACTCTAATCAAGGAAAACCTATCTTTGTAGATTACAGTTCAAGGTTGAAAGGTTTGAGTAGAGATGGAGCACCTCCAACATCTTCAAGAATACTGGAGTGGGGATCCTTTGTTGATTACTAATAGCATTGGATGTGCTCTAAGTCTCAAAATTTGCAGGGAGCCTTAGACACATGCATTCTCCAATACCCAGAAATCGTTTTGAGAGATTCCACCCAGAGACAGTGTTATTAAAATAATTAATTATTTTTAATGGGTGCCTAAGTCTAAACTTAGGAAATTAAAATAATTAAAGGGTATTAATCTAACTGTGGGTGAAACTTCTAGAAGAAGACGGAGATCGAGTCCAAATGATCTGAGCCATTGATTAGAATCTAATCTGGGTGTTTGTTCTCAACTGGAGGACTATAAGAAGGACATCGATGGGCACTTGGAGAACACATCGATTGAAGATCAGAAGATCGATTTTCTGAAACAGAGCAGCTGTCGGAAAGAATTTCGAAGTGATCTTTTGCAATGAGGGGCAGGGATAGTTCTGGTTGGAGATTTCTCCTGATCCGGGAATACTCAGCAGAGAAGGCAAAGAGAGATCTAGCAGAGGCAACGTAGAGCTAGAGAGGCTGATGCAGGGCCACGCAGAGGTAGCGCAGAGCCAAAGAGGCTGATGCAAGGCCACGCAGAGGCAGCGCAAAAGCCAAGAGGGAATCCGTAAATTTGCTGGAGAATCGATTTCCAGAGCCAAAAGCCGAGGTGTGAGACCGTGAGGGCAAATATCGAAGTCTCAGAAGCAAATCGATCAACCAGGAGGAGTGACGCAGACCCCAGCAATTGTGACGCAGGGCCTATGCAATGATTGCGTAGAGACTGCGCAGAGGAAGCCAAGGGCGGGCCATTCAGTGAGATTTCCAGTGATAGTGTGAAGTAATCTCACTTATCTCTCTATCAGTGATATTCTCTGTATTGGATAGCCAGCAGGGCATCCATAGATTGTATTCAGAAAACTACTGCTTAATAATACAAACCTTCAACTGCTACACCGGTTTTCCCACACTAGGTTTTTCCGGGGACATTTGTCCAAAATAACTGTGTAGATGTGTTGTGTATTTTTTTCTTGCTCAGTTTCTTGTTTCCGCATTTTATTTAAATGGTGAAGGTTGTAGTGTATTAGTTTCAGTGTTTACTGTAGGAAATAGTAAATAATTTTTTCAAGTAATTAACAAATAGGAGAAACGTAATCAGTTGTCGCAGTAGAAATTTGGGGCTTCCAAATTTTCATACCCTTGTACTATGAACGAAGAATCAGCTAACCCTTCTCGGATAACCTCTGCGGGATCACACAAGGGAGACCATAGGCCTGACCACAAGGTTGACAAACCAATGTGCAAGCACTAAGAACATTGGAGGAGATGGAATACCCCAACACACAAAGGGGCCTAATCCCTTGGAAGCACATAGTGATGGTTGGAAGCCTATATAGCCTACTGACACTAATCCCCTAATTTATGTTTGGAGCCCACCCCTAGATGACCATGACCAACCCCTCCTCATATGGCTAGTCTAAACATGTTTTAGTGCTATGTTGTTAGGTTTGTGCCCCATGTTTTGGTTATATGTTATTTGTTTCTAGATTATTTATGATTTGTGACCTTGGGTGTTTTGGCAACTGCCAACCCATGTTTTTGACTTTTGGCATGTAATTGGTGGGTGTTTTGACCTAAGCCAACCAACATAATCTTTGTTTTCGGTTGATGCTTGTGGAGGTTGCATGTGCAGCACACCCTTTTTGTATTGAAGCTCCATATATTTGTTAATATTAATAGTTAAAGGAAGGCTTAATTCAAAATGTAGTAGGTGCTCTTGGTTTTGTTACGACTTTAAGTTTTTATTTTTGTATCCCAGAGGATCCCAAAAGCCCGCCAGACACGTAACTACTAGTAAACCTCTAGGGGTATACATCCTGTCCTCCTCTCTGTAAACCGGGTCACAACCGGGGGGATTTGAACCTTGGATCTCTCAGTTTTCACAGATTTCACATTACTTCAATCACCAATTGAGTTGCCCCCCTAGGACAGTTACGATTTTAAGTTTTACCTACATGTTTATGGTAGAAATTATTCCATTGTGAATTATTTTTTATGATATATCTTCCAACCATAGTTTTTATCTTTTTTTTGAAAATATACCTTGTATTACTTCAAAGAAACACTAAATTTACAAGGGACATAAATAAGAATCACAACAATGATACATGAGAATTACATGAAGATCCTTGTCCTATGAAACCTAGGAAGGCTAACATATGGCCTTGTTCCCCAACGGGTAAGGAATATATGTAACATCCACCCACACTCTTGACCTCGTATGTCACATTTAGGAGATGGGGGTCGTAAAATTTTTGCCTTTATTAGACAACTTGAACCCCATTTCCCAAGCCACCATCTTCTTCTACTCGTCGAAAGCTTTCCAAAGATATAAATCTTATCAAATTTTGAGCCTGGATCACCAAGTTCTGGTTTTTTAAAGATTTCATACTTAATGCCACATATGAGTGATCATACTGCTAACACCCCAGGACTGGGACTGAGTCAACATCAAGGCCACCTAGCTCTGCCATTTCAATCATTGGCTCTAATTAAATGAATTTATCTTTAATTTCAAGTAGCATCGAATGTGCTCTAGCCATGAAAATTGGTGGAGAGGCTAAAGCACATGAGATATCCAAGATCTAGAAATGGTTTGGGGAAATTCTACTCGGTGAGAAAGATATCAAAATAATTAATAGTTTTAATGGGTTCCTAAGTCTAAACTTACGAAAATAAAAATATTATGGGTATTGATATAAAACTAGGTTAGAAGGTTCTAAATGACATGGATCAAGCCAAACCTAATCTCAGCCATTGATTAGAGATTTAATCTCGGTCATTGACAACTCAATAGAAAAAGTATAAGAGGAGGCTTGAGGGTCAGTTAGAGATACACCAAGTTGATCAGTCAATTCGATTTTCTGGAGCGGGGTTTGTTGAGAGAAATTGAACCAGTGATCTGAGTTGCAGCAAGGGTCAGCGAGTGCATAGCAAAGAGGCAGAGATAGTGTTAGAAGACCAGCACAGAGGCAGAGAGATAGATGCAGAGCCAGCAAGAGCCACACAGTGGACCAGAGAGCCAATGCAAAGCATCTGTACGCTAAAGTAGAGGGTTCTAGGCTGACGTAGAGACCAGGAGGGCTAACACAGAGCCTCAAAGAGGCATTGGAGAGAGTTTCGTGCAGCAGACTTGCCGAATATCTACTTTCGAGTAGAGGTATTACTGCCAGATAGATTTCTCTGTAGGGTGAGCCAGTTCGGCACCCAGTTGTACTCAAGAAAAGTTGCTTAATAATAAAACCCTCAGAACTATTGCACCGATTTTCCCAAGTTGGGTTTTTCCGAGGATGATTGTCCAAAAATAACGGTGTCCCTTGTGCGTTTGTTTATTTCTTTCAGTTGATGATCTGTAGATGGTTGAGACTGCATTATGTTTATTTCAGTATTTATATGGTTAAATAACTTGTTCAGTAATTAAACAAGTAGGTGAAATAAACTAGATAGTGCAAGGAAATTTCTAACGGGTTAGACTTAGAAATTTCAACATGGTATCAGAGCATTGCAAATCACAGGAGCGCTGAAGGCACCAACTGAATCAGAGAATTTGCAGCAGAAACAGTTGTCCTGAGAGACAGAGTTGTTCCTAAGCAGAAAGTAGCAGAGAAGGAGTGACGCAGAGGGCCTACGTCATCATTCTGAGCCAAAGAAAGGGTCAGCATAGAAGTAGTGAGGGGCTCACAAAGAGCCACATCATCCTGCTCAGCCAGGTAGGAGTGACGCAGTTGCCCAAACGAGCGATTCAACCACTGTCGGGATTGCACAGAGCCAAGAGGCTTAGTTTCTTCAATTGTTGGGGCATAGGAAGCTGTGGGCAGATTGTGGATTGTGAAGCTGGTGGGGTGTTGCTGCTATCGAAACAGAACAATACCTAACGGGACGAAACCAAGGTAGAGGGAGTCGCTACCTAGGCGGATTTCTAGCCAAGAAATCTAGATCAGTATTGCAGGAGCAAAGGGGATCCGAAAGGTGTGATTCAACTGTTGGCATGGGGATTTCCAGGAGGGAAATAAAGACTCAGAAGGAGTCTAGAGGAGAACTTCCAGGAGGGAGTAGAGACTCAGAGGGAGTCGAAGAGAAGAGCAAAGATGGCAATGAACAAAGTGAGGGATCAGGACAGGTTGGACAGAGAATCCAACTTTGTCGTTTGGAAGGCCAGGATCTTGTCTGTTCTAGATAGACATCACATTAAGGCCTTCGCCTTGAGAACCGTGGCTATCCTAGTCGACTCAGCTGAAAACGAAAGGTATGAGGATGCAATGGCCAAGGAAAAGTGCATAATCCTTGATGGAGTCAAGGATCATGTAATTCAGCATATTGACGAGAAGAATACAGCAAAGAAATGTGGGATACCTTGACGACATTGTATCAAGGCACTTTCGTGCAGAGGAAGATGCTACTGCAAAATCAGCTGCCGTCGTATCAGATGCAGATGGGGGAGCAGATAGATCACTTACTCAACAGGTTGCAGGAGATTTGGCACCAACTTACTTCCATAGGAGCCACGTCAGATCAAGAGTTAATGGTGAGGACCGCCCTGAACGCAATCTCCGAGGAGTGGGAGACATTCGTCCAAAGCATTTTGGGCATATCAAATCTTCTAGGATGGGAAGAGTTGTGAGCAGCTCTTCGTCAAGAAGAGATCAGATGGTTGACCAAGGCGGGAAGTAGCAGCAAAGGAGGTCGAATCAAGAAAGAGGAGGAAGAGGATGCGGCTCTGGCATCCGCAGGGCAGCAAGGGAAGAGGAAGAAGAAGGAAATCTCCAAGATAAAATGCTTCAACATGTGGGGAGTTGGGCCATTATGCAACCCAGTGTCCCAGAAAGAAGAATAAGGGAGAGGCTTCTGACTCCAAGGCAGTGCCAGCTAAGGTAGAGAAGGAGGTAGAGGATGATGACGATTGTGACATGAGTGCTCATGTACCTCTAGAGAAGAGGTGGGGAGACATCGAGCTATAGTCAGGAGGACTACAAGAGATGTGGGGCAAGATCCTTGAGGTACCCAAACTCAAGGATCATATCCGGCTACAGGAGCCCCGAAGTGACAGAAGCAGGATGGCAGATGTCGATAAAAGCAGATGTGGATGGAGCAGCTGAGAGTGCTAGAGTGCAGGGATCTAGAGCAACACAGTGGGGGTTTCAGTTGTGCGAGAGGCACAGACGAGGTTGCAGCAGTGCAAGAAGGCACAGGGGGTTTACAACGGTGCGAGAGGCACAGAGTTGTTGTAGCAACGCAGAGGCAGCACAGGGAGCACAGGCTAGCAGCAGAGAGAGCTTCAGCATCAAGAGGGTTTCTAGCCTAACAAGGATGTCAGTAGTTGGGTAGATCAGTTATCATCGTCTCAGTAACTAAGTTGCAGTGTAGCAGTAGCAGTGGTAGTGCTATAGGCAGCACGATGCAACATGACGAAAGAGGGCTGTAGTGCAGATGCAATGTTGGGAGAAAGGACCAGCAACAGCACAGATGCAGAGGGAGTTGTCGTACAAATGTAATAGTGGCAATGGTAGAGCCATGGGCAGCAGTATAAGATGCAATAGTGCAGAGGATGTTGGGCAACGGGCCAAGCATCAGCATAGGTACCGGCGCCGGATGATCAGAGTGATGTTCAATGGTGGAGCATTACTAGAGCACAATCCACACTAAAAGGGAGTGTTTATTTGGGGTAGCATCGGATGTGCTCTAGCAATTAAATTGGTGGAGAAGCTAAAGCACATGAGATCTCCAAGACCCAGAAATGGTTTGGCAAAATTCTACCCGGTGAGAAAGATATTAAAATAATTAATATTTTTAATGGGTTTCTAAATCTAAACTTGGGAAAATAAAAATATTAATGGGTATTAATATAAAACTGGGTTAGAAGGTTTTAGATGACATGGATCAAGCCAAATCTAAACTTAGCCATTGATTAGAGATTTAATCTCGGTCGTTGAAGACTCAATAGAAAAAGTATAAGAGGAGGCTTGAGAGTCAGTTGGAGATACACCAAGTTGATCAGTCAGTTCGATTTTCTAGAGCGGGGTTTACTGAGAGAAATCAAACCAGTGATCTAAGTTGCAGCGAGGGGCAGTGAGTGCATAGCAAAGAGGCAGAGATAGTGCCGGAAGACCAACGCAGAGGCAGAGAGGCAGACGCAGAGCCAAAAGGAGCCACGCAGAGGGCGAGAGGGGCTACGTGGGTGACGCAGAGGGCCAAAAGAGCCAACGCAGAGCATTTGTAGGCTGATGCAGAGAGGCGTTGGAGAGAGTTTCATGGAGTAGACTTGTCGAATATCTGCTTCCAAAGAGAGGTATTACTGCCAGATAGATTTCTCTCTAGGGTGAGCCAATTTGGCACCTAGTTGTACTCAAGAAAAGTTGCTTAATAATAAAACCCTCAAAACTATTGCACCAGTTTTCCCAAGTTGGGTTTTTCCAGGGATGATTGTCCAAAAATAATGGTGTCCCTTGTGTGTTTGTCTATTTCTTTCAGTTGATGATCTGTAGATGGTTGAGACTGCATTGTGTTTATTTCAGTGTTTATATGGTTAAATAACTTGTTCAGTAATTAAACAAGTAGGTGAAATAAACCAGATAGTGCAGAAAAATTTCTAACAGCTTAGAAATTTCAACAAAGTCAACTTCACCAAGGGAGACGTTGGGAATCCAAAAGCAAGTCGTTGAAGCTTCTAAGGCAAGTAAAGAAAGGTGTTCGACCTTACCTAGCCATTGGAAAGTTGCTTCAAGAAAAATCAAGCTTAATTTACTCAAAGCAACCTCAATTCAAGTCAAATCAAGCAAGAAAGAGCCTCAAGTAAAGTAATTCAAGCCTCTAAAGGTAGTTGTTTGTCTATTTCTTTCAGTTGATGATCTGTAGATGGTTGAGACTGCATTGTGTTTATTTCAATATTTATATGGTTAAATAACTTGTTCAGTAATTAAACAAGTAGGTGAAATAAACCAGATAGTGCAAGAAAATTTCTAACGGGTTAGACTTAGAAATTTCAACAAAGTCAACTTCACCAAGGGAGACGTTGGGCATCCAAAAGCAAGTTGTTGAGGCTTCTAAGGCAAGTAAAGAAAGGTGTTCAACCTTGCCTAGCCATTGGAAAGGTTCTTCAAGACAAATCAAGCCTAATTTACTAAAATCAACCTCAATTTAAGTCAAATCAAGCAAGAAAGAGCCTCAAGTAAAGTAATTCAAGCAAGAAAGAGCCTCTAAAGGTAGTTGTTTGGCCTTTGTAACCAAATCGGCCCCCTTTTGTGGGAAGATTCACTTGTAAAAATTATTTTCTCATTGAAGAAGCTTAGTATCTAGGTTGTGGATGACAAATCTTCTCATTATTGAAGGGAGGGTTTCAAATTAGCTGTTAGAAGAAAAGGCTAGTCCTTCACCTCATTTGTGTGTTGTGAGAATGTGAGGTCATTATGCCATAATAAGAACTTCATTTGTTGAAACAACATGTATTTTGGATTGGCTATTCCATTCTTTCCCTTCTTGAATTTATTAGATATTGTGCTTCTATAAGAATATTTGCAAGCTATTCCAAGTTACACAAAGCTATTGGATCTATCTATTGAGAGACTACTTAGTCACATGGAGGAAGAAAGCTAGCTCACTAGGCCTCACCTCATCCTTGTTGAGGTTAGGGTTTTCAAAGTCTCATTGTTGGACTAACCCTCATATGGGATTTCTCCATCAAGGGCAAGAGCTCTCTTAATCTCATTGTTGATTCATTTGGCCATAGGTATTTGACAAAGAAACTGCCCCGAATTAGATTTCGCTACCAATGAAAATCTTAGGCGAGTGAGGGCTACTAGTCCAAGACTTCAAACTCACTTCTTGTCCAACAAAGATAAGGCCAAATTAGAGGGGGTTGTGAACAAAATCCAACACTGGAAGAGGTAAGTAGAAGAGCGAGGTAACCTCCATTATTTTCAAAAATCCAAAATCTTTTTCCAAAATTCTGTTTATTAATATTCAAAAAACAAGAAATCTGAAATGACAAAAAACCAAAAATATTTCACAAGCTTGAGAATAAATTAATATTTTCCAGCTAGCTTTTTCCCTTGGGTTTGCTCGTAAGATTTATCTAATTGGCCTAAGGAAATTTTAGTTTCTTTTGCTATGCAGGAAAGGTTGATTATAAGCAATTCAAGTGGATGTACAAGGGTTTTGCAGGTGTGTGATTTGAATTTACAGCAGCAAATTCACATGGCCAAAACGAGGAGCCCATATACAAAAGGTTTATAAACCCATATATCTTGTTACCCACCAAAATGGGTAACCCCATAGGATAAAAATGTTCTATTACATTTGACCGCCAGTCATTCAGCTAGACAGCTAGCAGCCCCTCCCAGCCACCATTAGCTGATGATATGACATGTGTCTCTGCCACTTGCATCAGCCATGCGCTTCTCACCCATCTGGCATTAGCACTTGGGTCTGTTGCACCAGAAGAAGGATGGGCTTGATGTACTAGAAGAAGCCCTAGTGTTGGAGAGGAGGAGTCCCTGTTTGACAAATGGAGACCCATGAGCATTAGAAAATGTAAAGTGGCAGCTATTATAACTTATTTTAATTTACTTTAACCTTGATACTTGCTTATGAGCCTTAGTTATCTTCTTTATACTCTTTAGTTAGATCTTTTCATCAAACAATATCAAGAAAGTAGTAACAACAAAAGCGAACACAGATATAGGCTCTCAACTAGGGGAAAAGCCCTCCAAGGGGAAAATCCGGAAACTCTTCTCTTCTTCGATGTAATATCCCTAAGGAAAATTAATAGTAAATATGCAAAGCAAACATAGACAAAAACACCATACAACAGTGACAAACAATCAAATCACAAAATCGCACCAAAACTACGCTACTGAGCTCTTTTTATTAATGTGAATGGGTGTACAATAAGGTGTTGGAATGAATGCACCTGGGTTTGCTCAAGGCAAGCTAGCAAAGCCCCAAGTGACAAATAAGACACCCTCCTTTGATCTGCTACTCAAACTCTGCATTGAAGATGCCCAGAAATATGTCGTTGGCTGAATGGAGCTATTGTTAGGGCCCTCTCTAGCTGAGAAATTAATCCCAGACTCTCCACCAAATACCCAGTATAACCCACAAAGGATTTGGCCTTCGCTTGACATTGGAAATTCGGCCCTATTTCCCCTCAATGGCTCAACTATTGGGTGATTTGACCCACCTGTAAATTCTACTACAGAAGGCCTCCAAAATGGCTACAATACTCCTCAAAATGCTTCACTAGCCTTCACTCCAAGTTCGAGCCCCAATCCTAACTCACTCCTCCACCACCCGGAGTGCTCCCTCCAAAGACTACGTGCTCCCTCAAAAGACTGCACAGTCCTTGCACTGTCATAGCTGCTCCTCTCCCAAGAATTCGATCCTCCTGCTGGTAGTGTGAAAAAAGGCAAGGTGAAACTCCCTCCTTAGGCTAGCACTCGAAGTCCACCAAAGCAAGCGCTAAGATCTTCACTCGGAGACACTTATGTGCTAAACAACACTTCCACACTTGGCTTCAGCTCAACCGTGCTCGTCTTAGACAATTTTGCAAATGATGAATGAATAAGCAAATGAGTGTCTCTTCCTCCTTTTGTCAAGATGCCTCCAAAAATTCCCATGTGGGCCCACATTGAACTTCCTACACCAATTCTGCTCCAATGAGAGCGTACTTCCCATGTGGGTCGAAAATCTCATGTGGTGGCCACCACGCTCCACCAAAGCCACAATTTTCCATCTAGCTCTAATGTTTGAGTGTCTCTTACGCCAAAAGCCAAATGTAGGTCCTCTAAGCCCATCTTTCTTAAGTGCATCCGAGCAATAAACCAAAAATGAGCAAAATTGATATTTACTTAGTAAAATACTAAGTAGGAATATCACAGTCCTCCCCGCCAAAACGTTGCTTGTCCTCAAGCAACTGCAATGACAGACAGTGGAGTATTTGCTTCCCCTCCCAAGTGGCATCCTCATTTGGCAGATTCCTCCATCAGATCAAAAACTCTTTGATGAACCTATTTCTCAAATGCCTCTCCCTGGTATCCAAAATGGCCTCTGGTTCCAACACCAAATGCCCCTCATCGTCCATAGGGGGTAGCTCTATCACTATTGTAACTTGTTGTGCCAATGCCTTTTTCAGGCAAGACACGTGAAAGATATTGTGCACCCGGCTCCACGGGGGTAGCTCCAGCTCATATACTACCTCCCCTACCCTCCGAGTGACACGATACAGTCCATAAAAGCGGGGTTTGAGCTTCTCGGCCCCTTTTGTTTGAGTGTAGACTGCCAATAATGTTGAAGCCTCAAGAAGACCAAGTCCCCTACTTCGAACTGCCTCTCAACTCCACCCCTATTTGCATAAAGCTTTTGCAGCTTTTGGGCCATCCATATGTTGTCTTTAAAAGCCCTCTATTAAAAATAGCAACAAGAAAATCCTAATTTAATTTGTCCTCGAATTAAATTGGGAATTAAATTGTAATTCTATTGTCATAACAACTTGTAACAGTTAACTAAGTTAGGTTGACCTAGTTGGCCCAGTGAATTCGAGTTGGGAGTCTATCTAAAGTCATGTAGAGTGATCCCTAAATTTTAGGGCCTAGGTTGAGTTCGTATTGAGTTGTAATTATTTAATTCAATTTAACTGAGTTAAATTCAACTAAACTAGTTCAACTATTGGAGAAACTAGTGAGTGGTCAAGTGAATTAAATTGGATTTAGTTCACATGCAGTGATCAATCGAATAACTGATAATTCACTCAAAAATAAGTCATGCATGTCAGTTCTGAGAAAGACCCACTTGAGATTAGAGTTTAGGGACAGTGTACTGTCAATTGTATAATTTTCCGATTTGTACAGATGGTGCATGCAATCAATAGAAGGCCTATGATGGATTGCGCAGTTGTGGTGAGGGATTTTCCCAATTAAATATGGGTTAATTCCCTTAAGGATTGCACAAGGAAGTAGGGGTTTGGCAAGTAGCAGATTTGACTAAGTGTTGGCTTGAGCTAGTTTGTGAAGCAGTGAGATAGTTTGTACTTGTGTAGCGATTATTCGGGTTGAACACACATTGTATTTTCTTCTCAAATCTTCTGGTTAATGCAATATAGATAGTCGAGGTTTTGAGCAGTTGCTTTCACCAGAAAAATATTGTGTTATGTGTGATTAAAATTATTCCTTTTTCTGCTGATGAGTAGATTAGATTCATGTCTTTTGTTTTAGAATATCACATAAGCAATTTGAATCTACAGTAAAAAATGTACATGGTATCGGAGTTGAAATCACTATAGAAGAGGAGAATACGAGTTTGTTTTGTAGGAGAAATCAAATTGGCAGTATCATACTTCAGAGCCAACAGGATGTCGTTCTACGAATTGAGACTAAAATATGCCCTTGAGGGTAGTTCGAACTATATTGCTTGGAAGGACAGGATGGAGGCAGTGTTGGAAGACAATGGGCTGAAGGAATTCATAGATCATGATATCCCGAAAACTCCAACATCTGATGTTAAAAATCTGGCAGTGGAAAATGTGTGCGGCAAACATGAGAAGGATTATCCTAGGAGTTTGAGATCATATTGTCTCGAATCTCCATGGTAATGAAACTCCATTTGCAATATGGAAGGCATTGACGGACCTGTTTCAAAATAGCAGTGACCACAAGAAGCTAGCACTGAAGAATAAGCTCAAAAAGGTCAAGAAGAAGAAGAGCGACTCAATTCTGAAGTACTTGACCAAGTTCACCCAATGTCAGGATGATCTTGGAAGTGTCGGGGTTACTGTTGCAGAAGATGATTTGGTGAGCCTAACACTTCTAGGGCTTCCCAAGAGAGGGCACAGCTAACAGGACTCGGTTAATGGGAGTGAGAAGCTACCAGAGTGGGAGCGATTGTGGTCCACGACTTGGTATAGGAAGAGATTTGGCAGAACACCAGAGACGGATCCTCATCAAAGCATGATGATGAGGAGAACTGTGCGTTAGTTGGAAAGGCGAAGAAAGGAAAGGGGAATTCATCCCATTCCAAATCTGACTCCAGTCAAGGCGGCAAGACAAGGACATGTCGAAAATCAAGTGTTTTCACTGTCATGAGCTGGGACAGTATGCCACAAAGTGTCCGCACAAGAAGGGTGGTAAGAAGCCCTGAGGAGTGGTGGCAGGTGAAGCTCTTGCTTCGAAATTCGAACTGGATTTCACCTCATCACTTGCATGGTGTCACTGGTGATGGGCAGTGTGTGGTACCTAGACAGTGTAGCTTCATTCAAGATCACCAATAACAAAGAGCTCTTCAGTAACTTGGAGAAGAAGGATCTCCAGATGCATATCGAGATGGGTGATGATGGGAGGTATAGCGCAACCGACATCGGTACTGTTACCTTTCATAGGGAGTCTAGTTCTCCCCTCACTTTCAGAGATGTCATGTATGTTTCGGGTTTGAAGAAGAACTTGGTTTTCGTTGCCATGTTGGAGGATAGAAGCTATGATGTGATATTTAGTAAAGGAAAGGCTTTCCTTCGTCACATAGCCACAAGACAGGTGAGCGGATAGGGGTTCGAGTGAAGAACCTCTACAAATTGGAGGTAGAACACTGCACTGCTTTGAGCACTAAAGCAGAGAAGGTGCAAAGCTGAGACATCGGTGAGTTGTGGCATAGAAGATTTGGTCACTTGCACCACAGAGCTTTGAAGATCATGTAGCAAATTTGTACATGACTTCCCAAGGGTACACTAGAGCAGAGAAACACACGCAAAGGGTGTGTATTGGGGAAGTACGCCAAAGCTTCCTTTCTTGACAAAGACAGTCGAGCACAAGCGATCCTTGATCAAGTTCACTCATATGTGTGTTAACCATTCTCGATAGCATCTACAACCAAGCACAGGAATTATGTAATATTTGTTGATGATTTTTCTCGTAAGTGTTGGATTTTCTTCATGCAGAAGAAAGATCAAACGTTCGCTAAGTTTTGTGAATTTAAAGCACTTGTCGAGAAAGATACTAGTAGGAAAGTTAAATCTCTCCAAAGCGATAACAGTGGAGAGTATGTATCGAATGAATTCAAAAACTTCTGCGTAGCAGAAGGCATTCGATGAGAGTTGATTGCACCTCATAACCCATAGCAAAATGGGGTGGCTGAAAGAAAGAACAGAAGTATTGTGGGAGCGGCACGAGCAATGTTGCATGTGTTAGTTTTTGGTAGCATTAGAAGTTCTCTAGCCTTGAAAATTGGTGTAGAGGATAAGGCAGATGAGTTCTAAAGAACCTAGAAACCGTTTGGTGAAATTCCATTCGGATTGTATTTTATTAAAATAATTAATATTTTTAATGGAGATCCTAAGTCTAAACTTAGGGAAATTAAAATATTAAATGGGCATTAATCAAAATATGGGTGAGAATGATCTAGAAGGCGGATCAAGTCATGTTTTAATCTTATTTGTTGATTAGAAACTTAATCTCGGTCATTGAAGACTCAACAGGAAAAGTATAAAATGGAGGCTTGCGATTCATTTGGAAACACACACAGAGAGAGCGAATTGATCTAGAGTTTGATTTCTAGGGCTAGCAAGCTGAGAAATTCGAACTCAGTGATCATTTTGCAATAGAGGGGCAGTGAGAATCCGAAAGGACTTTCCAAAGAATACTGACAGAGAGGCAGCACAGTAGCTGGGAGAGATGACACTGGGCCAATTTGGGCCCACGCAGCCTTGATGCAGAACCAGAAAGGACTGCACAGAGAGGAAAGTTGCTTGTCATGCAAAAGTCGAAACTATCGGGAACTGTCGGAATAGTCGGGATAGCTGACGCAAAGGGCAGAGGAGCTGAGGCTGAGCCTGAAAGGATGACACAGGGCCTAAGCAGGGCCAGCGCAGAAATAGTCGGGGTTAGCCAGTCTTGTTTCGGATCAACCGGAATTTTGCCGAGTGAAGTGAGGTAAAACTCACTCAAATTTTCCACTAGTATTTTCTCTGTAAAGGATTGCTAAATGAGCATCCTATATTTGTATTCTGATATTTCTCCTGCATAATAATAAACCCTCAAAGCTACTACACCAGTTTTCCCACATTGGGTTTTTCCGGGGACTATTTTGTCTAAAAATAAGTGTCCCCTATGTATCTTGTTCTTTGCTCTGTTTTCTGTTTCATGAGATCAAATATTTAATTATTGTAGGTTGCAGAAGTAATTTGATTCAGTATTTAAAAGAATAACTTGATGAATGTAATTTAAAATCAAGTAGGTGAAGTAGATTTAGATTTGCTGCAGTAAGGGTTCCTTGAGGTGTAGGAATTTTCACATGGTATCGAAGCATTGATTTTGGAACAAAAAGAACAGATCCAACGTTGAGCAGAGAGTCCAAAAGTTGCACTTGGCATCAATTCGAATCCCCTTGAAGGGATTGTGTAGTCCTTGCCGAGAAGCAAATCCGAGGAAATCTCTCTCTAAGTGAGACGACAGAGGTACGATTTCCAGTTCATGAGTTCGCAGAGGCAGAGGGAGTGACGCAGAGCCTCAGCACAGTACTTGAGGGGTGCAATTTCTGCAAGGGTAGAAATCCGCTGGAAAAGAACAAAGACATGTAGAAGGGGAATTTTCTCCTCATAAAACCTTCCTCTAGAAAGTTTGAATTTCTTACTTGCTGGGAAACTGAGCAGTTCTAAGCAATGACTAGAGGAGTTGGTTCGACAGTTGGGTGAGATAGAATGCATGGGCTCAGAGATCAGGACATGTTGGAAGGTGTTGCCAACTATTTCATATGGAAGACTAGAATCTTAGTTGTTCTGGAAGAATACGATCTCGAGGCCTACTTCAAGACTACTATGATTGTTCTTGCTGACAACGATCAAAGGAAGAAGTACAAGGCCGAGCAGGGGAAGGAAAAGAGGCTCATTCTCGATGGAGTTCTGTTAATATTTGGTATGTTCTATGCTTATAACAGTTTACTTCTTTTTCTTATTATATTCCACAGATTAGCAATCACATGTACATAAAGTAAAGTGCAGATAGAACATTAAATGATCGACAGAAAACAAGCCAAGACAAGAGACACAAGATGTGGCGGCTAGCCAGGGACAAACCCCACAATGTGTGGGGAAACCCTTTGATCAAATCTTCTTTTATCTTCAATAATTAAGCAGAGAGAAATAGTACAATAAATCTTATTCATATCAGCAGTAGCAAACCCTAAATAGCATCAACATTACCTGCTTTATTATCAAACTAGGGCAGACGATATCTCACAAACCGACCGTCGGATTGACTTCATTCCACCACCAAAAGTTTCGGTTTTCAGAGGAGGATCAAATGAACCTACAGCGTAGTTCCAAAGAGGAGATCTTCTAGGCCACGCAAGTCAATCTTTACTTCTGCAGTTGCAGTTTCAGTTTCAGCAGTTTCCGGCTTCAAACTAGGGCAGTCGATATCTTGCAAACCGTTCATCGGATTGTCTTCATTCCACCACCAGAAGTTGTGGCTTTCAGAGGAGGTTCAGATGAACCTACAACACAGTTCCAAAGAGGAGATCTTCTAGGCCACGCAAGTCAATCTTTACTTTTGCAGTTGCAGCTTCAGTTTCAGCAGTTTCCAGCTTCAAACTAGGGCAGTCGATATCTTGCAAACCGTTCATCGGACTGACTTCATTCCACCACCAGAAGTTGCGGCTTTCAGAGGAGGTTCAGATGAACCTACAACGCAGTTCCAAAGAGGAGATCTTTTAGGCCACGCAAGTCAATATTTACTTCTGTAGTTGCAGCTTCAAATTCAGCAGCTTCCGGCTTCACATGTGTGAGAGAGAGACCCATTTCAGTGCAGTAGAGAAGAGACTCATATCTGTGCAGTAGAGAGAGAGAG
>APFE030559957.1:35674-60321 GCA_000404065.3 Pinus taeda
TGTTGGGCTTCTGAGCTACATGAGTTGTAGGTCGGCTTGATAATAATTCCATAATCAAAATAAATTCATATCTCCATGAATACTTATCGGAATCGGATGATCTTTATATCAATCCTACACCTCTCGACGAGAGGAATCTAATAAAAATATTATCAACCATGAATAAGATGGCCCACATGAAGTTTCACCCTGGTTGCCAATTTTAACAAGTTCGAGATCATGTGGTCTCACACTTGCAGGGCAAGGATACAGCCCAGGAGATGTGGGAAGCCTTGTCATCTCTGTATGAAGGCTCTTCCGAACAACGGAAGATGTATTTAGAGCAGAAGTTGCAGCAGACCTTGACGCAGAAAGGAGAAGGGGTGAACCTCTATCTTCAACATCTTCAGGACACTAGAGACCAGCTTGTTGCAGTGGGGTCCACTCCTCAACCAACTACGATGGTGAGGATAGCCCTGAATGGACTCTCAGATGAATGGCAAGTTTTCGTCCAAAGCATATTGGGCAGGGAAAAACTACCTTCATGGGAGGAGATATGAGCATCTCTTCAACAGGAGGAGTTAAGGAGGGACCTAGTGAAGGTCAACCTCAATGGCAGCAATGGGAGTGGCACAAAGACGAAGGAGGAGGAGGAAAATGCAGCTCTAGCATCGAAGGGACAGCAGAAGCAGAAGCGAAAGGACATTTCAAAGGTGAAATGTTTCAAATGTGGCGAGATGGGTCACTTTGCATCTCAGTGTCCTTTGAAGCAAAAGGATATGGACGAGAAGCATGATTCAAAGGCTACTTCAACAAAGATTGACGAGGATGAGTTTGCCATGAGTGCCCACGCATCTCCAGGAGGGAGATGGGGCAATATTGAGTTGTAGTCGGGAGGACTACATGTGGGCAAGATCCTTGAGGAGTCCACCTCTTGGATCAATTCCTTGCTACGAGAGCCCAAGATTCAGCAGTAGCAAGATGGACTTAGTGTCAGATGATGCAGTGGAGTGTTTGGAGGACAAATGCAATGGCTTGGGACCAGAAACTGATTAGCGTAGAGCAAGGTTGGCAACAACGTAGATGGCAGAGTGCAGAAGATTTAGAGGGTCAGCAGCAGTCAGAGTGCAACATTCATTGTATTATGTTGAACACAGTTAAGTTTAGCTAATTTTGGACGTTTTTCAATTGCTTCTCTCAGCCACTGAGTTGCAGTACGAATGCAGTGTTAGCAGTGGCAGTGCAAGCAACATAGCAGATGCAACATTTCAAAGGGAGTTGTAGTACAGATGCAACAATGGTAGTGGTAGTGTCATGGGCAGCAGTACAGTAGCAGTTACAGCACAATGTTGGTGGCAGCAACAATGCAAAAAGGAGGTGCTTCAGAAACAGAGCAGCATGCAGGTGGACATTGTTGCTAGAGCACTTTCCTCGCTAAGAGGGAGTGTTAGTTTTTGGTAGCATCGGAAGTGCTCTATCCTTGAAATTGGTGGAGAGGCTAAGGCACATGAGTTCTAAAGAACCCAGAAACCGTTTGGTGAAATTCCACCTGGATTGTATTTTATTAAAATAATTAATATTTTTAATGGAGTTCCTAAGTTTAGACTTAGGAAAATTAAAATATTAATGGGTATTAATTAAAATATGGGTGAGAATGATCTAGAAGGCAGATCAAGTCATGTTTTAATCTTAGTCGTTGATTAGAGACTTAATCTTGGTCGTTGAAGACTCAACAGGAAAAGTATAAAATGGAGGTTTGGGGTTCATTTGGAAACACACACGGAAAGCACGAATTGATCTAGAGTTCGATTTCTGGGGCTAGGAAGTTGAGAAATTTGACCTAAGTGATCATTCTGCAGCATAGGGGTTGTGAGAATCCGGAAGTACATTCCAGAGAATACTAACAGAGAGGCCGAGATACCTAGCAGAGTGGCGGCGCAGTAGCTGGGAGAACTGACGTTGGGCCAGTCTGGGCCCACGAAGCCTTGACGCATAGCCAGAAAGGACTGCGCAAAGGGGAAAGTTGCCTGTCACGCAGAAGTCAGAACTGTCGGGAACTACCCGAACAGCCAGGATAGCTGACGTAGAGGGCAGAGGAGCTGACGCAAAGCCTGAAAGGCTTACGTAGGGCCAACGCAGAAATAGTCGGGGTTAGCCAATCTTGTGCCAGATGAGCCGATATTCTACCGAGTGAAGTGAGGTAAAACTCACTCATATTTTCCGCCAATATTTTCTCTATAAAAGATTGCTAGATGAGCATCCTAGATTTGTATTCAGATATTTCTCCTGCATAATAATAAACCCTCAGAGCTGTTGCACTGATTTTCCAGCATTGAGTTTTTCCGAGGACTATTTTGTCCAAAAATAAGTGTGTCCCATGTATCTCGTTCTTTGCTCTGTTTTCTGTTTCATGAGATCAAATATTTAATTAGTGTAGGGTGCAATAGTAATTTGCTTCAGTATTCAGAAGAATAACTTGATGAATGTAATTTAAAAATCAAGCAGGTGAATTAGATTCAGATTTGCTGCAGTAGGGGTTCCTTGAGGTGTAGGAATTTTCACAGCATGATCAGCGCCTACCATTACACTTGTGGGTTGAAGCATGCAACACAGCTATTTGTTGCAAAAGTAATTTGCTTCAGTATTCAGAAGAATAACTTGATGAATGTAATTTAAAAATCAAGTAGGTGAAGTAGATTCAGATTTGCTGCAGTAGGGGTTCCTTGAGGTATAGGAATTTTCACAGCATGATCAAAGCCTACCATTACCCTTGTGGGTTGAAACATGCAACACAACGGTTTATTTGCAGAACATAAGCCCTCACCAAATCCTCGAGATGAGTACACCAGAAGCGGTTTTTTTAGGGAAGAAACCAGATGTGGCACACTTCAGGATATTTGCTTCATCAGTCCACTGCTATGTTACCAAAGATGCACGGAAAAAAGCTAGAGCCAACAGCTGAGTTGGGCATATTTGTGGGGTACACTGATACACCTCACAACTATCAGGTGTACCTGCCAACCAACAAGATGACAGTGGTTCGCAGAGATGTAAAGTTCGATGAAGAGAAGGCCATGAGATGTTCCCTTGAGAGGGAGCTTTAGCTACATGCAATTGAGGAGCTTTTAGCTCCAAAGGAGGAACCTCAGGATGATGTTTTGCAGCCACATGCAAAGGAGCAGGGAGTGGAAACACCCACTCATGCAGAGACTTCCAGAGATGGGATAAAGCGCACCAAAGAGGCTGACAAGTTATTGCATAATGCTAGAGAGAATGTGGGAGCACCCACATCACAGCGCAAGCAGATAAGGTCACTAGAGAGGTACACTGGCTACATCGCTCTGATGAGCGAGAGTGTAGAGATTGAGCCATCCTACCATTACCCTTGTGGGTTGAAGCATGCAACACAGTTGTTTATTTGCAGAACAAAAGCCCTCATCGAATCCTCGGGATGAGTACACCAGAAGCGGTTTTTTCAAGGAAGAAACCAGATGTGGCACACTTCAAGATCTTTGGTTCATCAGTCTACTGCTATGTTACCAAAGATGCACGGAAAAAATCTAGAGCCAACAGCTGAGTTGGGCATATTTGTGGGGTACACTAATACACCTCACAACTATCGGGTGTACCTGCCAACCAACAAGATGACAATGGTTCGCAGAGATGTAAAGTTCGATGAAGAGAAGGCCATGATATGTTCCCTTGAGAGGGAGCTTTTGCTACATGCAGTTGAGGAGATTTTAGCTCCAAAGGAGGAACCTCAAGATGATGTGGAGCAGCCACATGCAAAGAAGCAGGGAGTGGAAACACCCCCTCATGCAGAGACTTCTAGAGATGGGAGAAAGCGCACCAGAGAGGCTAACAGGTTATTGCATGATGCTAGAGAGAATGTGGGAGCACCCACATCACAGTGCAAGCAAAGAAGGTCACCAGAGAGGTACACAGGCTACATGGCTCTGATGAGCGAGAGTGTAGAGATTGAGCCATCCTCACTCGAGTAAGAAGTGCAGCAACCAGTGTGGGTTGATGCCATGGTTGAGGAGTACGACTCCATTATCAGAAACAGCTTTTGGGAGGTGGTCCCAAGACTAGCAAACAATTCAGTGATGAGTTTCAGATGGATTTACAAGGTAAAGCAAGCAGCAGATGGGAGTGTGAAGAAACACAAGGCCAGATTTGTGGCCAAAGGGTTCTCTCGGGTGGAGGGAATTGATTACGATGAGACTTTTGCTCCTGTAGCAAGGTACTCATCAATCAGATCTATTCTAGCACTGTCAGTGCAAATGGGATGGAAGATACATCAGATGGATGTAAAGACAACATTCCTCAATGCCATAATTGGAGAAAAGGTGTATATTGAGAAGCCTGAAGGATTTGAGACCTTCAACAGAGAGCTACATGTGTGAAGACTCAAGCAAGCATTGTACAGACTGAAACAAGCACCCCGTGCTTGGTACACCAGGATTGACAAATATTTCACCGGGTTGGGCTTCACCAAAAGTGAAGCAAATGCGAACCTTTACCATATTGTGGTTGAAGGTAAATTGTTGATTATTGTTTTATATGTCAACAATTTGATTCTGACAGGTGACGAGAAGTTGATCAAGTCTTGCAAAGAGAATCTTGCAAGAGAGTTTGAGATGAAGGACTTGGGACTCATGCATTACTTTCTTGGTATGGAAGTATGGCAAGGAGATGAGGAATTGTTTGTCTCTCAGGGCAAGTATGCCAACGAGATACTAAAGAAGTTCCACATGGAGAGCAGTAAACCCATGGAGACTCTTCATTGGCCACATTGTATCAAGGTACTTCCAAGCAGTGGGAGATGTACTTAGAGTAGAAGCTGAGATTTGCTCAAATGCATAAGGGGGAGCGAGTAGATCCGTTCCTTACGAAAGTGAAGGAGACCCGTGATGTGCTGTCAGTTGCGGAACATACTCCTCAAGACTTGGAGTTAGTGAGATTGACTCTAAACTCCATCTTAGATGATTGGTAGATCTTTGTCCAGAGTATCCTGGGGAGAGCAGCGTTGCCAAATTGGGACGAGATGTGGACAACTCTAAAACAAGAAGACCTGAGGAGAGACTTACTCAAGGACAAACTTAATGGGAGCAGCAGCAGCAGTGGGTCGAAGTCCAAAGTGGAGGAAGAGGATAACGCAGCCCTTGCATCGAAGAGACAGCCTGGGCAACGAGACGTAAGTACATCTCTAAGGTAAAATGATTTAGATGTGGGGAGATGGGCCACTATGCACGGCAGTGTCCTTTGAAGAAAAAGGACAAGGATGAGAAGCATGATCCAAAGGTTGCAGCCGCAAAGATTGACAAGGAGTAGTTCGCCATGACAGCCAGATACCTCCAGGACGGAGGTGTGCTAATATAGGACTGCAGTCGAGAGGACTACAAATGAGCAGGATCCTTGAGGAGCCCACCTCTTGGATCATCACCTTGCTATGGGAGCCCATGATCACTTGTAGCGGGAAGGTGGAGTTTTAGTTCGTGCCATGGAGTGTTGATTCGATAGATGCAGTGGCTAGGAGAGCCAGAAACTAAGCAGCGCAGAGCAAGGAGGCAACAGTGCAAGGAGGCACAGTAAAGAGTTTTAGAAGCGCAGTGGCTTCAGAGGCAGCATGGGACTCGCAGCAATCAAGATGTCAGCATCGAGGAGTATCCACTGGATACTTATCCAGTTTTAGGTGTTTTCAGTTGCTTCTCTCAGCCACTGAGTTGTAGTACAGATGTAGCATCGACAGTGGTAGTGGCAATGTCAAAGGCAGCAGTACAGTAGCAGCAGCAGCGCAGTGGTTGGTGGACAGTACATTAAACATCAGCAGCATAGAGACGATGCTTCAGACTCAGAGCAGTATGCAGAGAGGCAGTGTATTGCTAGAGCACATTCCTCACTAAGAGGGAGTGTTGATTTGGGGTAGCATCCAATGTGCTCTAAGCCTCAAATTTTACAATGAAGCTTGGGCACAGGTATTCCAAAGAACCCAGAAAGAGTTTTGGGAAATTCCACCCATAAGTGATTTTGTTAAAATAATATTTTTAATGGGGTTCCTAAGTCTAAACTTAGGAAAATTAAAATATTAATGGGTATTAATCAAATAAGGGGTGATGTTCTAGAAAAATCCATGGATCAAGTCAAAACGATCTAAGCCTTTGATTATGTTTTAATCTAGGTCATTGATTTTCCAACAAGAAGATATAAGAAGGGGCTTGAGGATCATTTGGAAAACACACAAAGAGATTGAGAAAATCAATTTTCTGAAGTGAGTTCTCAGGAGGAAAATTGATTGAGGAGATCTTGCAGCAAAGGGGCAATGAAAATATGGGAGAAGGAATTTCCAGAGAGTACAGGGCAGAGAGAGGAGAGAAAGACGTCCAGAGAAAGGTTGACGCTCACCTACGCAGTGCTGACGCATAGGCAGCGTAGTCAGTGAGGGGAAGTCGAGTTTCTACTGAGGGAAGTCAAACTTCAATTGTCGGAAGCCAGGGTGTGAGTTTGGGAGGCAAGAAAGTCAATTTCTCAACCAGCAGAGGATCCAGATCAAAGAGGCAGCTTAATACCCGGGAGGGTTGACACAGAAGCTACCCAGGGTGATGCAGTTCTGTGCAGAAGCCATGCAGAGGGTGATGCAGAGCCTCCAGAGCAGCTGGATCAGTCGTTGATTCTCCAGTGACAGGGTAAGATCATTCAACTAGTCTTTTGTTCAATATTCTCTCTATATTGGATTGTTAGTTAAGCATCCCAGAATTGTACTTAGAAGTTTCTGTTGCATAATAATAAACCCTCAGAGTTGTTGCACTTGTTTTCCTGCATTGGGTTTTTTCGGGGACTATTTTGTCCAAAAATAATTGTGTCCTATGTGTTGTATTTTTCTTTCTTGCTCAGTATTTTGTTTCCGCATATATGTAAACCAAGTGAAGGCTGCAAATGTATTTACTTCAAAATTTACCGTAGAAGACAGTAAATAACTTGTATGATTTAATCAAGTAGGAGAAGTAACATCATTTTGCCGCAATAGGGATTCTGGATTAGGAATTTTCACAGTCATGTGCCTTGATGCTCCACTATCAATTACCCAAATGTTCTCATGTTGGAATGTGCCAGTGAGTGCTGAAAAGAGTCCTTCGTCCTTTGTCTTGGTCACTTCATTCTTTGGAGTAAATAGAAGAATCCATGCTTCTTTGATACCCTCCTTGACATAACTTACTACCTTTGAACACTTCTTTAGAAACTTCCTCAACATAGTAGTGATCTTCATAATGCCCTCTGTCAACCTTAGCTCTAATACCATGTTGAGAAATCTATAGGGCAATGATTAGAGTGATTTCTCTTTTCTTGATAAATGTTTGTGATGTCTTTTTACCTTTTCTTACTTATTAGCTTCTTTACTTATTATTAAGTTTGTATATCATCAAACAGCTACCAAAACAAGAAGAACAAGAACACAGAATATAGGCTGCAAGTCAGGGCCAAAACCTCTCCATTGAGAGGAAAACCCGCAAATCTCTTCTCTTCCTTATATATTCTTCAATTGACGAATTTCAAGACCTCTAGACCAAGACCAATACCCTCCAAGACCAAGTCCAACCTTTCTGAGTGATGTGCTTTCCTTGTCCAAGTCAATCCTAGTCAAATCTCTTCCAATAGCACAACTTCAACCTCCAGTTGCAGAATTGCAGCCTCCACTGCAGACCTGAAATTTTCGACCCTCCTGTAGTTGTTGTTGCCACACGTGTGAACTTCTTTTAGCCTCACAAGGATTCCTCAGACCTTTGTTGGCCTTTCTTTTCCTTCTGGAGCTTAAGGATGGCTTCTTGTGACCTTCACTTGACCTTCTTTCCTTCCCTTCTTCAAGATCGAACCTATAGAAGAAAACCCTAGATCTGCTATAGAAACCCTAGCCTTCCTCCGCATGCGTGAGAGAGAAATAACCAAAGACAAGTCTTCTTTGTCTTCTTCCTTCTTTTCTGCCTTCCTCTTCTTCCTCCTTCACTTGAATGAGTAAGTGAAGTATGTGACCCAAGGATGTCGGGTTTCCTCCTTTATATAGGCTCTTCAAGATGGACGTTGCTCCTCAGATTAGGCTGACTTGGTCTTGAAGGGAATTTTGACACTTTTAAGGACAAAAATAATTTTCTTTACAAGTTACAATGTGCCCAATGGGGTCTTCAACTTATGGCAATGACTCTTTTGACTTCTTGACCTAGGACAAACCCTAGAAGCACTCAATGGGTGCTTGACCTATAAAATAAAAGACCTTGAGCATAAAACCCCTGCTCCAAAAATAATAATAATGATTTTCTTTCATTTTACAATTTACAAGAATCAAAAGTACATTTCATATTTATGAAGAATGAACCTAGTTACACATTTTTCAACAGGGACTAGGATACAGGATTAACCCCCAAGTTGAGATAAGAGAACAAGAGTACAATCAAAGCCCTTTCTTTCCGTCGAATCCCCCTACTAATCCATGCCCAAATGTGCCCAAGAAAAGCAAGCATAAACATCCAATTACATAATGAAAAATGTTGACACCTAACCCAAAAGGATTATTGTAAATATTTTCAGTTAGGCATTTGAGCAAACCAAGAGACCTTGGAATTAGAATCCTAAGAGTCTCTCCACTCATGTATAAATTCATGATATGACTAATGCAATAAACAATTCAATTCATGGAGTTACCTTCTGCCCTGACATAGTATCAAAGCTAGCTCCCAACTTTAGATTTATGCTTCTTGTAACTCCTATTTTCCTGCCATTATTCTCTGCTACATCCTTTCTCTGCCCTAAGTACGTTAAACATGATTCTCATTCCAAGTTCCAATGCGTTGTTGTGCATTGAACTTTTTTCACTGAGTTAAACATTTTTTGAAGTCTGTGTTAATATCAGTCTTAGCGTTGCATTTTTGTGACTCTCCAAGAGAACCATTTTGCCTTGAAATTTGACAACGTCCTGGCTAACTTTGATCAAATCTTGCTGGCCACTCGGACCAACAGTATTCCTCGCCCTTTGAATCCTCTCCTGCAATTCCTTTTGATGGATGATGTACTCCTTTTCCTTAGCCATGACAAAATCATTAAACTTCTCAAGCTTTGGATTTAGTAACTCTATGAAATTGAACTCTGTCGCAGACATGTCGTTGTTGTGTGTTTGAATGGAGGGTTTCACCATCCAATCTACCACATGCTCCACCAGCCACTCATCTCTTTAAATCAACGTAAACTCGCAACCTACCCCTGCATTCACACATCACATCCATTCAATTTGGTCCACAGCCTTAGGCTTAAATTTTAAATTTCCAATAACAGGTACCCTGAATTGTGAAAATTTGGAAGACCCAAATTTCTAATGCGGCAACTGATTAAGTATCTTCCACTTGTTAAATTACTGAATAAATTATTTACTACATCCTACAGCGAATACCGAAACTAATACATTGCAACACCAATTAAATTAAATGCAAAAACAAAAAACTGAGCAAGAAAGAAATATATAGCACATGACACCGTTATTTTTGGACAAATGCCCCTGGAAAAACCCAATGCGGGAAAACCGGTGCAGCAACTGAGGGTTTTAATTATTATGCAATAGTAAATCTGAGTACAACTCGTTGGACGCCCAATTGGCTATCCAATATAGAGAGAAACTGCAAAAAGGTTGTTGAGAGAAATCTCACTGTTCTAGAAGAATCAATTTTGATCAAGGGCTTGTTGACTGGCCCCACGCAGCCTCTGCGTCAACCCTATGTAGAACTGCATCACTCTGGTTGGGCTCTACATCAATCCCTCTACTGACCTCTTGCTGATTGAAAATTCGATCTCCAGGCCTTGTGGTCTCACACCCCGTCTTCCTGCACTGAATCTCATCTTTCCTAGCTGGAATTCGAACTCCCTCTGAAGCTCTGCACTACCTCACTGAACTGCTCTCTGCCTTCTCAACCTTCCACTCCTCAGATCTGGAAAGCTTCTTCCAATCTACTATCCCTGACCCTCACTGCAAGAAATCACCTTGATCGATTCTCTAGCAATTGTTACACTGCCCTCTCTTGAGAAATTCGATCTCTTGATCTCTCTCTCTGATTTATTTTCCAAATGCCCATCGAAGTCCTTATAATCCTCCAATTGAGTAATCAACAGGCCAGATTAGATTCTAATCAATGGCTCAGATCATTTGGACTCTATCCCCGTCTTCTTCTAGAAGTTTCACCCTCAATTTGATTAATACCCTTTAATTATTTTAATTTCCTAAGTTTAGACTTAAGCATCCATTAAAAATAGTTAATTATTTTAATAAAACTGTCTCTGGGTGGAATTTCCCAAAACGATTTATGGGTATTCAGGAATACATGTGTCCTAGCCTCCCTGCAAATTTTGAGGCTTAGAGCAAATCCGATGCTACCATAAATCAACACTCCATCTTAGCGAGGAATGTGCTCTAGTAATGCAACCTGTTGAAGCATCACCCTTCTTTGTAACATCTCCCTCTGCGCTACTGATGTCTGACATCATTGTCCACCAACTATTGCAAAAATGTTGCATTTGTACTACTGCTGACCCCACCACTGCCAACACTGCATTTGTACTGCAACCTTCATAAGTTTTGCATTTGTTCTGCGATTGGCACTGCCACTGCAAACACTACATCTGCACTACAACCTTCTCCAATTGCTGGTGCTACTACATCAGCAACGGAAAAGAATCCAAAATTACTAAACAAGTGTTCAACATGAAGCATTTGTTGTTGAAGTTACGACCGCTGCTAGTCTTTGCACTGACCCTCTAAAGCCTCTGCGTCGCTGCTGACTCTGCCCTGCCACCAACTCTGCTCTACGTTGATTAGTCTTTGGTTCTCCTAACCACTACCACTGTCACTCCTCTGCATCAACTAATCACGGTCCATCCTACTACTTCTAATATGGGCTCCCGTAGCAAGGTATTGATCCAAGAGGTGGACTCCTCAAGGATCCTGCCCATCTACAGTTCTTTTGAACTACAGTATTAGATCACCCCACCTCTCCCCTGGAGATATCTTTGCGGATGCAGCCTTCGGATCATGCTTCTCGTCTTTTTCCTTCTTCTTGAGAGGACATTGTGTAGCGTAGTGACCAAATTCACCACATCGGAAATACTTGATCTTCGAGATGTCCTTTTGCCTCCATTGCACCTACTGCCCCTTAGATGCAAGGGCTACATTCTTTTCCTCCTCCTTGAGCTTCATCCCACTGTTGCTGTTGCTATCAAGTTTGCAATCCTACTGAAGAGTGGCCCACATCCCTTCCCAATCTAGCAATCTCTCTCTGCCTAGGATGCTCTAGAAAAATACTTGCCATTCTTCTGAAACAAAATTCAGGGCTAGCCTCACCATCTCAGTAGGTTGAGGTGTTGACTCCACAAACTGCAACAAGTCTCGGATTTCCTGAAGCCTTGTCATGAACAAATCAATGTGTTTCCCCTTCTACATCTTTCTGGATCTCAACTTCTGCTCCAAGTACATCTTCCGTTGCTCGAAAGATCCTTTGTATAGCGTAGCTAATGCTTCCCACATCTGTTGGGCAGTATCCTTGCCGACAATGTGAGACACTAGGTGATCTCCCAATTCGTCGAGGATTAATTGCTTCGCCTTTTCCATCTCACCCTTGTACTTCTTAAACAGATCTGGATCCGCGGGTACAACTACCACACTGTAGGCATAGGTTTTGAGATTGTGCTCATCCAGAAGGCACGAGATCCTTGCCTTCCAAATCACATAGTTGGATGCACCATCCAACCAATCTTAATCTCGCAACCCATTCGTTGCCATCTTTGCCAACGAAATGTCGAACTACCTCCTCTCTCCTCTGCGCATCACTAAGCTAGCCTACGCACTCCCTACTAGAGTTACTAGGTCTGCTCCTCTCTGCTGCTGAGAGAAATCGATTTCCTTGGCTAGGAATTCTTTGAGGAAGAAATTCCCTCAACAACGTCTCCTTCTTCCGTCTGACGCTTTTCTGCCCCAGCAACTGCTGCAGAAAATTGCGTCTCACCAAAAAATTGCTTTGCGTTGATGCTTCTGCTCTGCTCCCTCTGACACTAGCAAGCTTCGATCTGGAAATATTTCTCTTTGTCAACTCCCTCAGAGAGAGATTTTCCCACGAAAATTTTGCCCTCCTAGCTTGTACTACACAATCCCTCTAGGGATTCAATTTGTTGCCTACGCAGCTCTTCGAATTCCCTCCTTCTCTTCAATGCTAGGCTCTTCCGGCTTTGCTCTCTTTCTTCACCTACGCTCCGATACCATGTGAAAATTTGGAAGACCCAAATTTCTACTGCAGCAACTGATTAAGTATCTTCTATTTGTTAAATTATTGAACAAATTGTTTATTGCATCCTCCAGCAAATATCGAAACTAATACACTCCAGCCTTCACCAATTAAATTAAATGCGGAAACAAGAAACTGAGCAAGAAAGAAATACACAACACATGACACAATTATTTTTAGACAAATGTCCCCGGAAAAACCCAATGCAGGAAAACCGATGCAGTCGCTGAGGGTTTTACTTATGCAGTAATAAATCTAAGTACAATTCGTTGGATAGAGAGAAACTGGCAAAAAGGTTAGTGAGAGAAATCTCACACTATTCTGGGAGATTCGATTTTGATTAGGGGCTTGCTAACTGGCCTCACGCTGCCTTTGCACAGCTTCTGCATCAACCATACGCAAAAATGCATCACTCTGGCTGGGCTCTACGTCAATCCCTCTGTTGACCTCCTGCTGTTGGAAATTCAATCTCCAGGCCTTTCGGTCTCACACCCTGGCTTCCTGCACTGAATCTAGTCTCTCCTAACTAGAATTCGAACTCCCTCTGAAGCTTTGTGCTGCCTCTACATGGCACTGCACTACCTCACTGAACTGCGCTCTGCCTTATCTGCCTTGCACTCTCTGGATCTGAAAAGCTTCGTCTGGTCTACTATCCCTACCCCTCACTGCAAGAAATCACCTTGTTCAATTCTCTAGCAATTGTTGCGTTGCCCTCTCTGAGCAATTTGATCTCTTGATCTCTCTCTAATGTATTTTCCAAATGCCCATTGAAGTCCTTATAATCCTCCAGTTTGTTAGTTTTTCGTAGCATTCGAAGTGCTCTAGCCTTGAAAATTGGTGGAGAGGCTAAGGCACATGAGTTCTAAAGAACCCAGAAACCGTTTGGTGAAATTCCACCTGGATTGTATTTTTTAAAAATAATTAATATTTTTAATGGGGTTCCTAAGTCTAAACTTAAGAAAATTAAAATATTAATGAATATTAATCAAAATATGGGTGAGAATGATCTAGAAGGCGGATCAAATCATGTTTATATCTTAGTCGTTGATTAGAGACTTAATCTAGGTCGTTGAAGACTCAACAGGAAAAGTATTAAATGGAGGATTGGGGTTCATTTGGAAACACACACAGAGAAAACGAATTGATCAAGAATTCGATTCCTAGGGTAGGGTTTGCTAAGGATTTCAAATTAAGTGATCATTCTGCAGCATAGGGGCAGTGAGAATCTGGGAGGATTTTCTGGAGAATACAGACAGAGAGGTGGAGAGAGCCAACAAAGCAGAAAAGTTGTCTGTCACGCAAAAGTCGGAATTGCCAAGAACAATCGGAACTACCGGGAAAGCTGACGCAAAGGGAAGAAGCCAGAACTGTCGAGAACTACTAGAACAGCCTAGAAAGTTGACGTAGAGGGCAGAAGAGGCGACGCAGAAATAGTCGTGGTTAGCCAGTCTTGTGTCGGATCAGTCGGAATTCTACCAGGTGAAGTGAGGTAAAACTCACTCAGATTTTCCGCTAGTATTTTCTCTGTAAAGGATTGCTAGATGAGCATCCTAGATTTGTATTCAGATATTTCTTCTGCATTATAATAAAACCCTCAGAGTTGCTGCACCGGTTTTCCCGCATTGGGTTTTTCCAGGGACTATTGCGTCCAAAAATAAGTGTCCTATGTATCTTGTTCTTTGCTCTATTTTTTGTTTCATGAGAACAAATATTTAATTAGTGTAGGCTGCAGAAGTAATTTGCTTCAGTATTCAGAAGAATAACTTGATTAATGTATATTAAAAATCAAGTAGGTGAAGTAGACTCAGATTTGCTGCAGTAGGGGTTCCTTCAGAGTGTAGGATTTTTCACATGGTATCAAAGCATTGATTTTGAAACAGGAAGAGCAGATCTAGTGTTGAGCAGTGAGGCCGAAAGCTGCACTTGGCAGCAATTCGAATCCCCTTGAAGGGATTGCGCAGTCCTTGCTGGCAAGCAGATCCAAGGAAATCTCTCTCTGAGTGAGATGACATAGAGGTACGATTTCGAGTTCATGAGTTTGCAGAGGCAAAGGGAGTGACGCAGAGCCTCAGCACAGTGCTTGAAGGGCGCAATTTTTGCCAGGGCAGAAATCCACTAGAAAAGAACAAAGACATGTAGAAGGGGAATTTTCTCCTCAGAGAACTTTCCGCTAGAAAGTTTGAATTTCTCACTTGTTGAGCAGTTGAGAAATGACTAGAGGAGCCAGTTCGACAATTGGGTGAAATGGCATCGCATGGGCTCAAAGATCAGGACAGGTTGGAGGGTGCTTCCAACTATGTCATATGGAAGACCAGAATCTTAGCTATTCTGGAGGAATTTGATCTTGAGGCCTATGTCAATAGTGTTGTAGTTGTTCTTACTGACAATTATCAAAAGAAGAAGTACAAAGACAAGCAAGGGAAGGCAAAGAGGCTCATTCTCGATGGAGTTCGAGATCATGTGGTCTCACACTTGCAGGGCAATGATACAGCCCGAGAGATGTGGGAAGCCTTGTCTTCTCTGTATGAAGGCTCTTCCGAACAGCGAAAGATGTATTTGGAGCAGAAGTTGCAGCGAACTTTGATGCAGAAAGGAGAATCGGTGAACCTCTATCTTCAGCGTCTTCAGGACACCAGAGACCAACTTTTTGCAATGTGGTCCACTCCTCAGCCAACCGCGATGGTGAGGATAGTCCTGAATGCAGTCTCGGGTGAATGGAAAGTTTTCGTCCAAAGCATATTGGGCAGGGAGAAACTACCTTCATGGGAGGAGATGTGGGCAGCTCTTCAACAGGAGGAGTTAAGGAGGGACCTAGTGAAGGTCAACCGTAGTGGCAGCAGTGGGAGTGGCACGAAGACAAAGGAGGAGGAGGAGAACGCAGCTCTAGCATCGAAGGAACAATAGAAACCGAAGCATGATGGGCCACATCCCAATGTCCTTTGAAGAAAAAGGATAAGGATGAGAAACAGGACCCTAAGGTTGCTTCAGCAAAGATTGACGAGGAAGAGTTTTCCATGAGTGCCCACACATCTCCAGGAGGGAGATGGGGCGATATTGAGCTGTAATCGGGAGGACTACATGTGGGCAGGATCCATGAGGAGTCCACCTCTTGGAGCAATTCCTTGCTACAGGAGCCCAAGATTCAACAGTAGCGAGATGGACTTAGTGTCAGATGATGCAGTGGAGCGTTTGGAGGACAGAAGCAGTAGCTTAGGACCAAAGACTGATCAGCGCAGAGCAAGGTTGGTAGCAGTGCAGTTGGCACAATGCAGATGTCAATAGTAGCGCAGAAGATTCAGAGGGTCAGATTCCAACATTCATTGTATTATGTTGAACACTGAAGTTCAACTAATTTTGGATATTTTTTAGTTGCTTCTCTCAGCAACTGAGTTGCAGTACGGATGCAGTGTTAGCAGTGGCAGTGCTAGCAACATAGCAGATGCAGCATTTGAGAGGGAGTTGTAGTACAAATGCAGCAGTGGTAGTGGCAATGTCATGGGCAGTAGTACAGTAGTAGCAGTAGCACAATGTTGGTGGTAGCAACAGTGCAGAAAGGAGGTGCTTCAGAAGCAGAGCAAAGAGCATTTTCCTCACTAAGAGTGAATGTTAGGTTTTGGTAGCATCGGAAGTGCTCTAACCTTGAAAATTGGTGGAGAGGCTAAGGCACATGAGTTCTAAAGAACCCAGAACCGTTTGGTGAAATTCCACCCGGATTGTATTTTATTAAAATAGTTAATATTGTTAATGGGGTTCCTAGGTCTAAGCTTAGGAAAATTAAAATATTAATGGGTGAGAATGATCTAAAAGGCAGACCAAGTCATGTTTTAATCTTAGCTGTTGATTAGAGACTTAATCTCGGTCGTTGAAGACTCAACAGGAAAAGTATAAAATGAAGGCTTGGGGTTCATTTGGAAACACACACGGAGAGAACGAATTGATCAAGAATTTGATTCTTAGGGTAGGGTTTGCTAAGGATTTCGAATTAAGTGATCATTCTGCAGCAAAGGGGCAATGAGAATCCGAGAGAAGGAATTCTTGGAGAATATAGAAAAAGAGGCAGAGAGAGCTAGCAGAGCAGAAAAGTTGTCTGTCACGTAGAAGCCGGAACTCCCAGTAATAGTCGGAACTACCAAGAACTGTCGGAACAGCCCGGAAAGCTGATGCAGAGGGCAGAAGCCGGAACTGTCGAGAACAGACGGAACTGCCGGGAATAGCCGAGAAAGCTGACACAGAGGGCAAAAGCCGAAACTGCCAAGAACTGTCGGAATAGCCAGGAAAGCTGGCGCAAAGGGCAGAAGCCGGAACTGCCGGGAACTGTCAGAACAGCCAGGAAAGATGACGCAGAGGGCAGGAGAGGTGATGCAAAAATAGCCGGGGTTAGCCAATCTTGTGTCAGATCAACCGGAATTCTGTCGAATGAAGTGAGGTAAAACTCACTCAAATTTCCTGCCAGTATTTTTTGTATAAAGGATTGCTAGATGAGCATCCTAGATTTGTATTCAGATATTTCTATTGCATAATAATAAAACCCTCAGAGTTGTTGCACTAGTTTCCTACATTGGGTTTTTCCAGGGACTATTGTGTCCAAAAATAAGTGTGTCCTGTGTGTCTTCTTCTCTGCTCTGTTTTCTGTTTCATGAGATCAAATATTTAATTAGTGTAGGTTGCAAAAGTAATTTGCTTCAGTATTCAAAAGAATAACTTGGTTAATGTATATTAAAAATCAAGTACATGAAGTAGATTCAGATTTGTTGTAGTAGGGGTTCCTTCAAAGTGTAGGAATTTTCACACAATTGAGTAATCAACGGCCCAGATTAGATTCTAATCAATGGATCAGATCATTTGGACTTGATCTTCGTCTTCTTCTAGAAGTTTCACCCTCAGTTTGATTAATACCCTTTAATTTTAATTTCCAAAGTTTAGACTTAGGCATCCATTAAAAATAATTAATTATTTTAATAAAATTGTCTCTGGGTGAAATTTCCCAAAATGATTTATGGGTATTCTGGAATACATGTGTCCTAGCCTCCCTGCAAATTTTGAGGCTTAGAGCACATCCGATGCTACTAGAAATCAACATGAATTGGGCACTCAGAATTCCTATTTGTTTCCAAATTCAGTGTGCTACCTAACGCCATCCGCAAACTGCTCTTGAAATAATTTAGCGTGAGCTTCGAGCTAGGGTCTGATCCAAAGGTCTATTCTCTCGCTGAGGTCTCTCAGCACAATTATAGCAAGGAATGTTGGCTTGTTATTGGTGGGAAGCAGAAGCGAGGTATGAAGATTGACTATTTTGTGTCTACACTAAAATAATGTTGAAAATTACATATAAACCCTAGAATCCTACAATGGAGGCTTTGACCTAAAAATAAACTAATAAAGCAAGAAACTCATGCTTGATAAATAATTTTCTTTTATAATAAAAATTATTTTCTTTCTTTTGACAAATACATTACATCGTGACTCAAATACAATTATGAAGACCAATACTAGTTACATTCTTCAACAAGAAGTTCATTAGTGAATTGGTCATATGAGTCTTGCATTGACTTTCCTCTTGAATTCTTGCATTATCATTACCAAAATAGATAAGGTGTCTCTTTTCATTTTGCACCATTGCACCATTGCACCACTGCATTGTCATCTAGCATTCATCACTAATCCCTATTAGCAATCTCATCTCTCATTATGTTTATCTCTACTTTTTTGTGCCTAATTGATTCATGGTTTAAGTGGCAGATAGATGTCGTTCTCATCATTGTGATATAGAGTTGTTTCTTATGCCTAATTGCTAATCAGATTGTAATACATTTGGAACATCCAATAAGCATCATGAGTATTTGAAATTGCTAGCCTTACTTCATTGCAATAAAGTGCTCTAAAATTTGGAATTGCTAATCTTGTCTCATTGAGATTTCTAGTTTCATGTTGCTTCATTGAGATAATTGCTAGATTGTTTTAAAGTGCTTCATTTACTTTCTCTTGTTATCTTGTGATTGAATATCATTGTAAGCATTTTGATTTCAAGTAATTTATTCTTGTCAAAGCACTTAGCAAATCTTAATAATCTCATTGAAGTTTCCACTCATATATCGCATTTCATTCTAGGACTAGAAGTGCACTTATAAAATTTACCTCCAAGCATAAGCTTGGTTGTAAGAAGATAGGATCACCTTCTTCAAGCAATTTGAGGACTCTAGACCCTCATCCGCAGTTAACATAGGTGAACTTGCAGTTCTCTTGTGGGCAATCCCTTGTAGGAACGGAGGTACCTAGGTGGTTAGAACTCCATGGGAGGTATCGTTAATGAAGCCTTAGCCTCCTTTCTTCGGACTTCTTTCTACAACTTGCATTCAAGACTAGTCCCAAAATAATTGAGAGGAAGGATAAATCTAGAATAGACATATAATGAAAATAACCAAGAGCTTGCATCTCAAATAGCTTTAAGTTTTGCATTCCATATAGGATAGAAATTGCATACTGCAGCAATTGTTCATCCAGTAGCTTGGACTCTAATCCTAATTGAGCAAGTAATTAATCTCCTAAGGCATTGGTCTCTAACTTAAAATTTTCAGAAATCTAATCAAAGTGTGCTTGATAATCATACTTGCCTCTAAATTCCATCCAAGTTGTTAGGCCATTCAGTTGCGTCTCTTTACTTGTTGGTTTCCAACAGGTTGTTTTCCATCTCATCCATAGGGACTACCCCCCTCAATCTGCAGTTAAGAGACAACTTAAATGGAGAGGGCTAGAATTAGAGTGATAGCCCCTACCCTAAGCGTAGTCGCAATCTAGTGTACAATTTGAGTGACACCTCCTCATATTCCCTGGGGTCAGGCTTTGACACTTCCAAATGCTACATAACATATCTCTGATAGCATATTAAATTATGCATACAAACTATTGCAAAGAGAGAGAAAATATGTACTATTTGAAATGAAAAAGAGAAACAAAATTCATGTCTCATTAGATAAAAGACCCATACAAACAGCTAGTTGTGTTAAGACATAACTATAAGCTAGTTAAAACTTTATATGTGCTAACCTTATTTATTAATATGACAAGACTTTATTAAATTATGCCTACATTCACTTTACTATCTAATACTATCACCTAATAAATACATGATATGACCATTAGCTATGTTAATTCAATCAAGGATGAAGAAAGTTTACAGTTTTGAAACGTAGGAATCCTCAAGGCATGAAAAACAAGCACAGATTCTAGAAAATATCCCAAAAAAAATTAAAACATAATTATAAGAAATCATTATATCTCATAAGTCAATGTACAAGCAAAATCTGGGTATACCCATCTAGTGGGCCTTCGTATTTTACTATTTTGCACCTATAGTGATTGGAATTGAAAAATAGATTTTGAGAAAACAAGATTTAAGAAAGTTGTTTAAATCACCATTAGGTGTAGTCCCCAAAGATGATGAAATTCATTGACTATCACAAAAACCAGTGTTGCAAATGAAGGTCCAAAGAACTAATCCAAGCTCATGACACAAACTTACCAATCTTATCCTGCAAATTCAACAATTAAAAATATTAGAATCAAAATTTGTTAATCGAGGTGAGAAATAAAACAGTCAAATATGGAGCAATTTAATGAAAATATTTAAGTATAAAAGGATTATTATGGTCATTTTATAAAGAAATAAAATTCTTAGGTTCTTTTCCCAAAATATGGAAAACAAGATTGTACTAAATCATTTTGGATCTGAAATTATGACCAAAAGAATGAGATTCTATTATGTATCATCTTAACAAATGCTATCATTTTAGACAAATTAAAGTAAAATAGAGAACTACAAATGTCCTTGTTTCATTTTTTGTATCTAATGAATAATGCTAGCTGCTATGTGTGGAAGAAATAATTACCAGTAATATGAGCAATAACAAGAATTGATTATAATCAAAATAAGAATTGTCAATTACAATTAGTAAGAGCTAACTCTGAAAAAGTACAAAGATAAGAGTTATAAATGGACAAGTAACTATCAAATACATCACCCTAGTCAATATATGGTACATCCTAGCCTTTAGATACCTTTTGTTTAGCTTCTAGGGCAAAGATGATCAATACAGAATAGATTGTGGTGGTGGGATCAGAACTATCCTTGATTCGCTCAATTCTAACTACAGAATAATCATATGATTCCATAATCAGCTATTTGGGAGTCCCCTTTAGATTCAATGCACAAATAAGGATAAATTAGAATAGGTTGCTTTGGAAGCACAAAAGTGGTATAACAGGTATATCTCATTGCCAAGAGGCTCTCTATGGTAACTCACATCTGATGGTTCTGCTTGCTTTCTGTTGTCCTGTCAGTTTTCTAATGGGTTTATGCCAATGTTACATTTATTATTATCGGCAATTTATTGCCGAAGGTCCAAAATTTAAATTATCAGCAATATCAGGGAAAATATCAGGAAACTTTAAAAATACAAAATAATCATTGTTTTTCAACTTCTTAACTTATAAAACAACATCAAACAAACACATTGCTACATAAATATGAAAATAAAATCGATATATAAGATGTATTGTTGGAATTTCTATGTTTAACCCATTAGAAATTCTTCCTGTACTATCTGATTTATTTCTTCCTACTTGTTCAATTACTTAACAAGTTATTTACCATGTAAACACTGAAAATAAATACAAATACTGTATCAACACGTACAGATCATCAACTAAAAGTAAACAAGCACACAAGTGGACACCATTGTTTTTGGACTAATGTCCCCAGAAAAACCCAATGTGAGAAAATCGGTGCAACTATTCAGAGGGTTTTATTATTATGCAATTTCAAAATACAACCTGGGTGCCAGAAATGGCTCACCCAACAAGGAATGCCCTTGGCAGTAGTACCTCTCAATCGGAGACATATATGCCGACTAAAACACTGGATGAACGATCCCACAGCAACAATGCAGCTTCTGCTGCTCTGCATCACTCTGATAGGGACTGCGTCACCCTATCCGGCTCTCCAGCTCTCAGTTTGTCCCATGAAATTCTCCTAGCGCTACCTCTAGGCCCTACACCAATCTCTCTGGCCCATAGTCATCCTCTTTGGGCTCTGCGTCAGCTTCTGGAGCCTCTGCGTCAGCTTTTGGAGCCTCTGCATCAGCCACTAGACCCTCTGTGTCTCACACACTGGCCCTCTCTGGCTCTGTGCAGCTCTTAGTTGCCACTGCGTGGCCTCTAGCTGGCTCTGCGCCCCTCTCCCAGCCCTATGTTTATCCTCCTGGTACTAACTCTGCTTCTCTGCTATGTATTCACTGCCCCTCAACTGCAACTTAGATCACTCACTCAATTTCCTCAGCAAACCCTGCCCCACAAAATCGATTTCTTGATCTCTCTTGGTGTGTTCTCTAACTAACCCTCAAGCCTCCTCTTATACTTTTCTCGTTGGTCCATCAACAGAAAAGATTAAATCTCTAATCAACGGCTAAGATTAGATTTGGCTTGATCCATGACTTTTGGACCATTCTAACCCAGTTTTATATTAATACCCATTAATATTTTATTTTTCCTAAGTTTAAACATAGGAACTCCATTAAAAATATTAATTATTTTAATATCTCCCAAACCGGTTAGATTCTGCTCAAACCCTTTCTGGGTCTTGGAGATCTCATGTGCTTTAGCCTCTCCACCAATTTTCGTGGCTAGAGCACATCCGATGCTACCCCAAATCAACATGTATTAGGTGTCAAGTGATACATCAGATATCAATATTGAAATATGGTATTTGTCCTAAAATCTAATAGAATGATACCAAATCGTATCAAAACAAAAATAAATGTATCTCATGAGATGAATCATGGCAATGAGACCAATGGATTTCCCCTTGTTTGCTTGATGGAAAATGGTCCAATCATCGTCAACAATGTTATCAGAACTGGACCAAAAGATTGGTCGACCAAAAAATACATAAAATATTCAAATTTTGAAAAGAACATTGAATCAACCCTCACTCTAGCTAAAACGAACTTTGCCTTTGAAGCTGCATGCGCAGACCCTATGCAGCTCACTAAGGAAACTCGGCCCTTCTATAGCTAACTCTCTGGAACTGGAAAACTTCCTCCATACTCACTGTCTCTGCCCTACTGTCCCTATGTCCCCTCTCTGGCTCGAACTTCTCTCTGCTGAATCACTGCAACTGGGAAACTCAATCACTGCCAAAGAACTCGACCTCCAAGTGTATTCACACTCTACCCCATCGACCTCCTCTTATAATCTCTAGTTGGATCACCAACATCCACGATTAAGTCCTTACTGATAATTGAGATCATTCCTGAGTTGACCCATGTGAGCTTCTAGAGAATTCTCACCTTTCTCAATTAATTGTTGTTAGTTAATCATTTTTCTTAAGTTATACTTAGGAAAAATTTAATTACTGATTAGTTAACTTAATTGAGTTGTTTCGAAGAGGATTTCCTAGAAATGATTTATGGGTTCTAGAGATCTCAAGTATTTTAGTTTCTCAATAGAAGCGTTGAGAGCCATGGGACTCCCATCATGTGCAAAGCATCATTTCACGCCATGGTGTTAAAATTGGCAACCAGGGCAAAACTTCGTGTGGGTCATCTTATTCACGGCTGATAATATTTTTATTAGATTCCTCTCGTCGAGAGGTGTAGGATTGATATAAAGATCATCTGATTCCGATAAGTATTCATGGAGATATGACTTTATTTTGATTATGGAATTATTATCAAGCCGACCTACAACTCATGTAGGCTCAGAAGCCCAACAGTCGCATTTATTCAAACACCAACGTTGTGTATAAATACAGAAGCACTTTTCCTCATTTGGACTCACTCATCTCATCACATCTCTCTCTCTCTACTGCGCAGAAAAGAGTCTCTTCTCTACTGCGCAAAAAAGGGTCTCTCTATCACACATGTGAAGCCGGAAGCTGCCGAAACTGAAACTGCAACTGCAGAAGTAAAGATTGACCTGCGTGGACTAGAAGATCTCCTCATCTGAACTGCGCTATAGGTTCATCTGAACCTCCTCTGAAAGCCACAACTTTTGGTGGTGGAATCAAGTCAATCCGACGGACGGTTTCCAAGATATCCACTGCCCTAGTTTGACGCCTAAAGCTGCTGAAACTGAAGTTGCAACTGCAGAAATAAAGATTGACCTGCATGGACTAGAAGATCTCTTCATATAAACTGTGTTGTAGGTTCATCTGAACCTCCTCTGTAAGCTGCAACTTTTGGTGGTGGAATCATGTCGATCCGACGGTCGATTTGTGAGATATCGTCTGCCCTAGTTTGATGATGAAGCCGCTAATGTTGATGTTGCAGATCTAGGGTTTGCTACTATTGATATAAATCAGATTTATTGTACTATTTCTCTCTGCTGAATTATTGAAGATAAATGATGATTTGATCAAAGGGTTTCCCCACACATTGTGGGGTTTGTCCCTGGCTAGCCGCCACATCTTGTGTCTCTTGTCTTGGCTTCTTTTCTATCGATCATTTAATGTTCTATCTGCACTTTACTTTATGTACATGTGATTGCTAATCTGTGGAATATAATAAGAAAAAGAAGTAAACTGTTATAAGCATAGAACATACCATAACTTAACATGGTATCAGAGCTGAGGCGAAGACAAAGCCCGAGCAAGAGCAAGAGTAATCACCGAAGAGAAGATTGGCAAGGTTATCCTAAAAGAACAATGGGGTCGTCAACACTCTTTCCTGCCGAAGACAAGCTCCGTGAGAAAGCTAACTATCATGGATGGAAGATGTCTATCGATCTAACCCTTGAGGATCAAGGAGTGTTGGATCATGTGAGAGGCAATATTGTTGAGCCTCCATCAAATGCACCACCTGCTGCCAAGAATAAATGGAAGAACGGAGAAATTAAAGCAAAGAAGATCATCTAGGGACTCTATCGACAAGCGCTTGGTGGCCTACATCTCTGAAATAGACACCTCCAAGGAAATCTACGATAGACTGGTGAGTTTATTTAAAGCTAATGATGCAAATCAAGTTTTGTTTCTTAGAAATAAGCTGAGGGGAATCAGGAAGGGTAAAAATGAGATTATGCAAGCATACTTCTTAAGAATCACCGAGATCAAGAACAATCTCCTATCTATTGGGGAGACTATTACTGACAAAGAAATGGCACTCACAACTCTTGGAGGATTACCATCCAAATGGTACGTGTTCAGGACTACTCTTCTAAACAATAATATAATTTCCGGTTTCGAGGAAATAATGGCTAGATGCAGTCAAGAAGAAACAAGGGTAGAAGAGCAAGAAATGCCCATGCCTAAAGGTCCTCCTGTTGCCTTTTCTTCTCATGCTAAGAAAAGAAATAATTCCAGGACTA
>APFE030559957.1:65645-103108 GCA_000404065.3 Pinus taeda
GTTCTATCTGCACTTTACTTTATGTACATGTGATTGCTAATCTGTGGAATATAATAAGAAAAAGAAGTAAACTGTTATAACCATAGAACATACTATAACTTAACACATGGGAACTCTTAGCACCTTCAGCTCTGCCCATTGCCCCACTTTAGTCGCAAGATGATGCACTTGGACCAGTGTGCCCTAGCCAGCTTCGCTGTGATAACATTGTTTGCCAACTGATCTGAGGCCCAAAGGAGGTTTGTCTCGCCCCTTGAGACATGGGCAGGCAAGCACCATCATCAGAGCTCTCAGTATTGGAGCATTACAGACTATTGAGACTCATGAGACCCTTTTTTGTGCCCCAAATTCACTTTGGGGCCCCACATGATGACTTGCATGGAGAATTAGGGGCCATTCCCTAGTTCATGTTTTATGGAGCCCTCTCACACATTTTGGCACCAAGAGGACTCAACGTGGCCCTCCAACAGCCCTACATCAGCATGACGTCATCAATTCAGCTAGCATTTGGATGGTTAATTCATAATTTGTAAAAGCCACTTGGTCGGCTTGTGACCAAGGGATGAGCTCCCAATTTTATAATGTTTGGGAGCTCATAGGCTAAATTTGACCTAGTAGGACTCATATAAATAGAACTCAACTTCATTTGTATTGGATCATCATCACACTTGGATTCTCTCTTGTAAAGAACTCGCACTTGTTTCTTTGGCTATTGGAGACTCTTTGGATGCATTTTGATGTATGGAGATGATTCACATTTCTTCTTGGAGCTATTTTCTTGAGTAATGGATGGATATATTGCATGCCTTCTTGCAAGTGCCTAATGTTTATGAAATCTTTCTCTTGAACTTGTTTAATGTATGGAATTGTTGCTCTAGAATATGCTAAATTTGTGCCCTAATTGTTGAAGGTTGATTTTGGAAAGCTTTCTAGTAGAGTATTGCATATGTTATCCAATGTATGGCATGTAATGAATGTTCCTAATGGATGAATATCTTTGAATTCTCCATGAAACTCCACTATTTATTGAAGTAGGTAAATGTTCAAAATTGGCATCTAGGGCATCAATTTTGAGCCTCCTTAGGGCCATTTGATCTCATCTTGAACACCCTAAGATTCCATATGCCCAAAGGACAAGGCACTAGTCCAACTCTTTGGTGGTCAAACTTCTTCTTTCTCCATAATTTTTTCACTTAAAATTTGGTCCTTTAAGGCTAGGGCAAAAACCTAGGGTTTGCGGCGAAATTTTAGGGAGGAGATTTTTTTGGAATTCGAGAACCTAAACATCAAGCTTAGGGTCTAGGCTAACTATGCTCCAAGTTTGGTGAGCACCCACTCAAGTGTAATCCATAAAATCTCTTGCTCTAGGTGCTACTCCAAGAGGAAAACCTTGGGTTCTTCTCTTTCAACTTGAGGACTTCCTTGAAGGCTATATGAGCTTAGTAATTGTTGAAGTAAAACACAAGAACCCTTTTCTCTCGGGCCTTGACCTTGTGAATACCTATTGTTGGTTTTTGTATCATCGGATGTGTTCTATCCTTGAAATTTTGTGGAGAGGTTAGAATACATGAAATCTCCAAAACTAAGGATCGTTTCTGGAAATTCCACCTAGAAATGACTTAATTAGATTATTAACCAGTTTTTAAGTATTTCCTAAGTCTAAACTTAGGGAATATGGTTAATTAATCAATATTAATTTGTTCAAGGCAAGAATCATCTAGAAACTCACACGGATCTATCCAGAGATGATCCTAGCCATTGATTAAGTTTTAATCTTGGTCGTTGGTGCTCCAACAAAGGATTATAAGAGGAGATCGATGTGGTGATGGAGAGACACTTGAGAGGTTCAATTTCTGAGCAAATCGATTTCCAGAGTAGCAGTAGTCAGTTACTGCAGAGAGAGCTAGAGATCAAAGCAGTGCGAGAGGGGCAGAGATAGTTAGTCTAAAGGCAAGATTTCTAGATCCGAAGAGGCAACTGCAAGAGGGCCCAGTCCAAAAATAATTGTGTTATTTTTATGTGTGTGTGCTAGCATTTCTTCCAGCGTTTATTCTTCCACAGTTTTAGTTGTGTAGATTGCAGTGTGATTTATTCAGTATTTGTTGTAGCAAACAGCAAATAAATTGTTAAATTAAATTAAAAATTAGGAGAATAATTTCCAATTGTTGCAATAGGATTCCAGTTTGGAATTTTCACATGGTATCAGAGCGCGGTTGATCAGCCAGAGAGCTCAAAGGCGAAGAGAGAAGAAATTTTGCTACTCATTATGGGTAGCAGGCTAAAATTCCCAAGGGCAGCGCAGTCATTCTGCCAGGACACCGAGTTACCTATGGAGGTTTGATTTTTCTGTGTGGGGCAGAAAAATTCAATCCTACCAAATCGAGTAATTCCAGAGGCAGAGGGAGCAGCCCAGATTGTTCGTTGAGCGGATCTCTAGCTGGACGCAATGGTTTTTGCAGTGGTTTGCTAGAGATGAGCTAGCGTCAAGTGGAAGGAAGAAGAGCACACAAAGAGGGAAAATTTTCCTCAAGGAACTTCTAGTCTCAAGAAGTTCGATTTTTCTTTGCAGACCAGCAGTCATTATGAGCAAATCTTCTCACTCTAGAAGGGATTGTGAATAGTAGTGCAGCAATTGAGCAGAAAGAAAGAGGAAGTTTTTGATAGTTCATTGAGATGGCCACTACTGGGCTTCATGATCAGTAAAGGTTGGATGGAATATTCAACTACGTCATCTGGAAGGCAATGATGTCCTTCCTTCTAGATGAATATGGCCTGAAAAACTATATTCACGTAGTGGTAGCAATTCCCACAAATGCAGATCAACTAAAAGAGTACAAAAAGGAGATGGCATGGGCAAAACGGTTGATCCTAGATGGAGTCAGGGATCATGTTGTTTCACATATAGCTGGCAAAGATACTGCCAACCAGATGTGGAATGCTCTCGCCACGTTGTAGAAGGGCACTTCCAAGCAGCGGAAGATGTACCTCGAGGAGAATTTGAGGCTCATCCGGATGCAGAAGGGGGAAGGAATAGACCCCTTCCTCACCAAGATTTAGGAGGTCCAAAACCAATTGCCAATTGTTGGGGTAGCGCCTCAACCCACAAGTAGCTTCTGCAGAAATCGATAGGCTTTCCTCTAGGTTGGAGGAAGACTTCGCTATGTTTGTCGATATACCTCCAAGAGTGAGGCGGGGTGACTTGGTGTTGTAGCCCCAGAGTGCTACAAATGGGCAGGATCTTTGAGGATTCCACCTCATGGATCAATACCTTGCTATGGGGGGCCCACAGCCCACAGTATTCGATAGCAGGATGGATCAGTGGTAGTTGATACAGTCAAAGATCGAGTGACAGTTGCAGAGACTAGTAGCAGTCATATGCTAGGGAGCGCAGTGCAGAGTTGGTAGAAGTGTTGTTGGCACAATGCAGAGTCAGTAGTAGCGCAGATTCTTCAGTGACAGTGCAGATACTAGCAACAATCAAAGACTCGGGTAACTAATGCATTATACTAATCACAGTTGATTTAGTATTTTGGATGCTTTTCAGTTGCAAATGTTGTAGTTGCAGTAGCAACAGATGAGAGGGAGTTGCAGTGCAGATGCAATATTGACAGCTGTTCAGCAGGGTCAACAGCAGCACATATCAGAGTTGTGCAGTGGTTGGTGGGTAGTATGGCCAGACATCAGCAGCATGACAGGAGATGATGCAGAGACAGGGTGATGCTACAGTGTGTGCAATAGCACTAGAACACATTTCTCGCTAAGAGGGAGTGTTAGTTTTTGTAGCATTGTATGTGTTCTAACCTTGAAATTTTGTGGAAAGACTAGAATACATGAGATCTCCAAAACCCAAAAACCATTTCTAGAAATTCCGACTAGAAATGACTTAGATTATTAACCAGTTTTTAAATATTTCCTAAGTCTAAACTTAGGGAATATGGTTAATTAATCAATATTAATTAATTCAAGGCAAGAATCATCTAGAAACTCACACAATCGATCCAGAGATGATCCTAGCCATTGATTAAGTTTTAATCTTGGTCATTGGTCCTCCAACAGAGGATTATAAGAGGAAATCGATGTGGTGATGGAGAAGAGACTTGAGAGGTTCGATTTTTGAACAAATCGATTTCCAAAGTAGCAGCAATCAGTTACTAGAGAGAGAGCTAGAGATCGAAGCAGTGTGAGAAGAGCAAAGACAGTTAGTCCAGAGGAAAGATTTCCAGATCCGAAGAGGCAACAACAAGAGGGCCAATTTATCCCAGAGAGGCAGCGCAGAGGCTCTGCGCAATAGCTTCAGCAAAGCAGATCGATTTGCTGGTGAGAAAAATCGTTCTTAGTTCTAGAGGCCGAGCAGAGGTTCCAGAAGGCCGAAGAGACGATTTCCTCAGCAGCTGGAGGCAGAACAACTTCATCAGAGGCAGTTTCAAGCCACACGTGTGGGAGACAGTGTAGAGGCAGCGCAAAAGGGCTCATGCTGGGGTTTGGACGACCAGTTTTCTAAAGACAAGTCGTGCCAAAGATTGCCTGTGGGAGAAGGGAAATTCCCCTCAGTATTTTGCCCAGATTTTCTTGTTGTGGATTGCCAATTTCAGGCATCTAGATTATACTCAAATTTTTCACTGCTGCATAATATCAAAACCCTCATATGCTGCACCGGTTTTCCCAAGTTGGGTTTTTCCGAGGACTTTTGTCCAAAAATAAGTGTTATTTTTAAGTGTGTGTGCCAACATTTCTTCCACCGTTTATTCTTCCACAATTTTATTTGTGTAGATTGCAGTGTAATTTATTCAGTATTTGCAGTAGCAAACAACAAATAAATTGTTAAATTAAATTAACAATTAGGAGAATAATTTCAAGTTGTTGCAATAGGATTCCAGTTTGGAATTTTCACACCTATTACCATCGAAAAACCTCAAAACCCTAGGTCTTGTGCCTTTTTTTCTAGGGCTTTTCTTAGAGAACAAGTTTCTTCTTTAAAGCCTTGTACCTTTATTAGATCGCTTTTTCAAATTTTCAAATGAGCTCTATCTATTCTAGGTGATCGAAATCATATCAAGACTCCTCCCATCGGTGAAAGTCTGTAAAGGGCAGGGGACCTTGGTTGTGGTGATAGTGGGTTTGGTTGTGGTGACAGTGGGCCATTGTCCCATTGTTAGCACTTAGTCTAGCTCTTTGTCCTAGAGGCTTTCCCTCTTTAGGTCCTGCTAGATTTTGTGGTAACGGTGCCTGTGTCACTTTGCCCTGCATAAGAAAATGGTCCTATAGAGGATATTCATTCTCTCTATGTCATTAAATAATGACCTGATTAGGGAGGTTATCCCTTTGTCACTTTGACCTGATTAGAGAGAATGGTCCTAGAGGTTGTAGCCTCTCAGCATTGTGCTCTAATCTCTTTCTAGAGTGAGCTTTGTTTTGGCATTGTGCTTTGATCATTTTCTAGAGTGAACTTGTTTATCAAAAGATGCATACTTGAATTTTTAAGTATGATTTTGTGTCTCCAAGTTGACCAAGTCAGCACTTCAAAAGACAAGTCGGCTTGCCAAAAGGATGTGTCCCTTCACATGAACAAACAACTATATTGGCATCTACACTCCATCTGGCAACCAATTAGAACTTCATCTTTAAGAGAGAAATTCGAATATCTGAGACATAATTTTGTGTGGTCGACGAACTTCTTGTGGCACTACATTCTTGTGGTTATGCGAGCCATCTGTGGTACATTTCTATGTGACGTACGAACTTCCTAAGGCACACCACTCTGTGACTATGCGAGCTCTCTGAGGCAGCGAGATTATGTACAGTATGAGGCATCTTATCTCTGTGGTATGTGGCATCTAAGGACAGGCTTGTGACATCTTGTGAACAAATTTATGGAGGGTTGACTTGGCACTTGGGAAAGCTTATTGGTCAGTTTATCTATGACTTGAATTTCTCCTGTTGACTAAAGATTCTACTAGGAAAGGATTTTTGGGTTTTCCCCATGTGGGTTTTTCCCTAGCCACTAGCCTAATTTATGGTGTCTCTTGTCTTTTTGTGCATTGTACTTGCATAATTGTTTGATGACCTAATTGAATAAAGTAAATGCTAAAAGATAAACACATATAACAGTCAAAAGTAATTATCCTGATCAGAAATGCATTTGCAAAACGAATTTCAACAAAAAAACTAGCGTGATTGATTGAAAACCAATGGATTTGATAGTTAGACCAATATTTGCAATTATAGAAAAGGTTATAGAAACAAATTGTGCAAAGGAAAAAATAGAGAGGACAGTCTGAGGAAACATAGGCCACTTGCATATCATTCAAACCACTAAAAGAGAGCTCGAAAGAAAATCCCTATGGAAGCTAAAATCGTGGAGCCCTGGAATGGGCCTGACTTAAGGCTCAGATACTAATTGACAAGTAAAAATATCAGCAATGTGAATATTCACATATAAAAATAGAAACCCAAGAGATTCTAGCATGTAAATAGAGTGGACATTTGCACAATGTACACCTGATTGTTATAGACATATTTGGGCACATCAACCCCAAACTTATATGTCGATGTATTAGGGCTCATCAACCCTTAAAAGAGTTATTTCATACCCTAAAGGAACATAGTCATCTGAATACATCATTCCCCAAAAGTTCCATCTGAGAAACCATCAAAAATTGCCTAAATTGAGCCATACTGATTGCTCCACTGGCAAAGTGCAATGCATACTGAGTGGTACACTGCCAGGGTGCGATGCATATTGTTTAGGCCTTCTATAGGTTGCGATGGGCGAAGATGGACAAATGTCCGGGACAGTTTGTTAGTTGGTTGCTCATGGAATCTTCTAGAAACTTCTCTTGTGCCACTTGCCTCTCTAAATTCGCCCAAAGATGAATAAGGGATCTAGGAAATCTCCAATCCCTTCTCTTGTGGAACCAATTGTAACAAGTGGAATGACACTAATCAAACCCCATGGATGACTCACACCCTTGCAAACATCTATAAATAGATCTCCAATCCAAGAGATCAAGAGGCTGGAATATTGTGAATTGCAAGGAAGTGCTAATAGTTTGAGGAGAGAGCATTGTATTCTTGTTGGTGTGATCTTCCTATTTCATGAGGTGAAGAAGGATTGAAACTGGAAGGATGATGTTGGATCAGACAACTGGGTTGTAATTCTCTTTTCTATTAATAAAGCTCTTCAAGTTTTCTCCCATATGATTGTGCAATTGTGAATGTTATCATTTGCGAATGCTATCATTTGTTCATTGTATATCTAATTCTGTAATGTTTATGTTGTAATAGATCACGATGCTTTGACGATTCTTTGTTGATGTACTTGTGCAGGTACTCTCCAAGCGTGTTAAGTACGGGGAGAAGTTGCAGGATCTGCCAAAGGAGAGAGAGATCAAGCAAGGGATTAAGCGAAAGTTCCAGGTTGGTTCTATTATCTTTCTCTTATCTGTTACACATAGAAGAAATCATTGAATTTCTTTAAACTGTTGTTTCTAGGGTAGCTGCCAAACCTAGAGGGCTAGCATTCTTTAGAAATACTAGTTTTCCCATAAACAAATTGGCGACTCCGCTGGGGAATGAACAGATGTTTGTTTGTTGTTATTGTTTGTTTTATGTTCAATTTGATAAACTATAGACAGAGTCTGAAGTCAGCCAGGTAGCCTTCGAACTGCTCTTGCTCTGCAACTGCATAGTAGATGAATGTTGCTTCAGTCAATCTCTAGTTTAGTTTATGAATTAAACATTTGACTTGCAAGCACATCTAGATGCCCTTTTGGTAGCTCAGTAACCTCTCAAGACATTCCATCATACTTTGCTTATCATTGTTCATCAAATCCCAGCTTAATTCATTGAAAACAGCGCCACATTTGAGCCAAAACTCATTTCAGTTACGCTCCCTAGACCATCGCACTGTCTTCCACTGTGACTCAGTATGCATAGCACCTCTCGAGTGCAGTAAGTGCGATGCATCTCAATTTTTGTGAAGCCTAAGTGTGATGATTGACTGAACTCTTTTTCCATCTAGAAATTGAGGGTTTTTGACCTATTTTCAGTTTTGTTTGGTTGTTTTGTTGCAAATGAACAGTGCCTCTTCACTAAAGCTTACTTGCATCACTTAGATCAGCCTCAATTTCATTAAGATTAGTGAATGTTTTTGTGTATTTGTTCCTCATTTACAATCCTTTGTCGAAACATTGTTTTAGTCGATTTGTCGCTTTGATACAAAAAGTGTCGTAATTGTCGTTTTTTGTCGAAGAGAGAAGTGTCGTAAATTCTTCCTTCCCTTGATAATTGATTAAACTTTTCTTGATGCATTTGATTTGATTTGTTTACATTCAAAGTGTTGAAAGCATTTTTATTCAAAATTGAAAGTGTCGTTTTGAGTCTTCCTTTCTCTTTTTCAAGAAGAAATTGTCGAAAACGTCATTTTGAGTGAAATATTTCAGATCTTTGCTGCATTTAATTTTCCTTTTTGCATCTTTCACATTAAGGAGAGCAAAAACAAATACGTGCATTTGCATTTAGCATTTTTTGATTTGTGTGCGAAAAGATAATTTAGGGAAATGCACTAGTGTGTGCTCTTTGTTCTTTGCTTAAAAGCACTGTTATCTTCTTTCCCTAGTAGATAGGATTTTCATTGCTCAAATAAACAAAGATTGTTTATCATTGTAGATTGCATCTTAGGAATTTCAGATCCTCATTACGTGGTGAACCATTGAAAGGCAAACTCTAAAAAATATCAACTTTAAAATGAATTTCAATGAACCTAATGACACTTTGGAACTTAACGCAACATATCTAGAGGTCTAGGCTAGTGACGTGTTCTGGTGTCGTTAAAACTAGTGGCTATCGTTTTCATTGAAGGTTGGGTGATTCCTCCTCCTTGATACGACAAGTGCTAGCACGGACTTGTGCTCCCCGTACCGTCACGTATATATTGGGAGACCACAATAGACTAAAATCCTTTATCCATAGGAAAGTGAGTCTGTCACCTTTTGATCGCAATGTACTGAACACAGCATTCGGGAAGATTGACTGTCGTACATAAGTCCTTGGTAGTTTCTCTTTAATTTACCACCAAGGTGTATATTGCAGTTTTGCAATTGGTTTGGTAAACCCTTTGTCTAAATTCTCCAGAGTAATCACTTTCGTTCATTTTCGACTTCTTAAAAGAAAAATTCCATCTGAGCACTTGTCCTTTCAGGCTCATTAAAAATCGAAGGTGACTAGAGTCATCTTTAGCTTTTTCTCGACTCTTTAAAACTAAAAAAGCAAAGTTGTGTCTAAAGTGTCATTAAAATTAATTGATCGCGAATAACATCCCTATTCCTTAGTTGATCTTAGGTTGAGACATATGGCGACAAATATGGAGTCCACTGATCAAGGAATCCCTTTTGATGGAATCCTAGTCCTTTTCCTTCTTTCGGAAATATTGGTGCTCCTTATATGGCTACATTGTCCCTTCCGAGATTTACCATTGGCTTGCCAGTATGGTTGTTTTCAACCTCCTTGGTTCAAAATGTCGTGATTTCTCCGCAATTGAGTACACCTCCAACTGGATAAAATCAACCTCCAGTTGATCCTAAAGTTGACCCTTTGCCTTCTTCCTCGTTTCTTTCTCCCTCCCCCTCTTCCTCTTCGCTTGGTAAAGGTATTGGTAATAGTAACCAGGTGACTAAGAAGAAGAAGAAGAAGAAGCCAATTCAACAAGGGGGTAACCAAGCAACCATTGCTCTGAATGCAACATCTGATGAAAATCTGTCCATTAAGCCTCACAAAGTCAAATATCCATGCAAACTTTGTGCGGGACACCATCTTCTTCGAAATTGTCCTGATATTTCGCAGATCTTAGAAGAATGGTCTTCACGTTCACATCATTCTGTGTCATCAACCTATGGGGATCATATTGGTGACACACCATCAACTAGTGATAGTAAAGTTCATGGAAAGAAAGGAAAAGTTAAGTTTCCATGTAGGTTATATGAAGGGAATCACCCCATTCACCTTTCTCCCTATCTAGATGAAGCCAAGAAAGTGTTGGATAACCGTCCTGCTTCACCGTAGGGACTTCCATCTAGTTACAGGAAACTCTCCTTAAATCCTTCACTAGTTGATAAACCGACTGACCAAAATCAACCATCGATCAAAACCACTCTCTCTTAAATTGAATCCAATGAGTCTATACTCGACCCAAATCAACAAGTCGAGGCAAAAGTTGACCTGATCTCACCTTCATCAAATCATACCTTTTCCGAAGAGAGAGAAAATGATACCACTCAAGTTCTTTTTGTTACTTTGGATTCTAACGAGCTTGGGGGCAATCCGCCTGTTCCATCAAAACAGGAGGAAAATCCTCCAATTCTTGTAACTCAAGGGGTTAATTCTCCCGTTTCTACGGTACCCCCCCAAGTAGTCTAGTCACTTCCTTTGATTGGAATCGACTGGCAGGATCCCACCTTCCTTCTTATGTGCCCTTCCAGATCATGGTACAAGTTTGTAAAATGATTGTATCTGGCGCTATTATAAATGAAGGTGCATCAGTGAGTATCATTTCCTCAACTGCTTGGCAAGCGCTCGGTTCACCACCGCTTATGCTTGTTACACAGAATCTGTTGGACTTTAACAAAGGAACCAGTTGACCGTTAGGGATCCTTCCTCAGTTACCTATCACTTTGGGAGGAAAAGTCGTTTATCTGAACGTGATGGTAGTCCTAGGACCTTTAGATTACAATTTACTTCTTGGGCGTGACTATGTTTATCACATGGGAGCTATTGTTTCAACACTCTTTCGAGTGATTTGTTTCTCGCATGAAGGCAGGATTGTCACCGTTGACCAGCTTTCATTTCCCAGTCCAAATATGGCTCCTAGTCAACCATCTTCCCTAAATTGTCCTTTTGTACCAATGGTATCATCCCCGCCACGGGTTAATTATGTGGCAGCCTGTTCCATACCTATATCGACTGACGATCAATTCAGTGATGTTGTACATTATGTACTGGGGGCATTGGAACCAGATCTCTCCTTCATGACCACTTATGAGTTCTGAACAAGGAGTTCGAGGATAGTTCTTATACTGTGTCAACCTCGCTTAAAAAATGAAACAGACCTTGGAGGATAGTTCCTTGTCTTGTGTCAACCTCGTTAAAAAAATGAAACAAGGAGTCTGAGGATAGTTCTTTGTCTTGTGTCAACCTCGTCAAAAAATTAAACCAAGGAATCCGAGGATAGTTCTTTGTCTTGTGTCAACCTCGTCAAAAAATTAAACCAAGGAATCCGAGGATAGTTCTTTGTCTTGTGTCAACCTCGTTAAAAAATGAAACCAAGGAATCCGAGGATAGTTCTTTGTCTTATGTAAACCTCGTTAAAAATGAAACCAAGGAATCCGAGGATAGTTCCTAGTCTTGTGTCAACCTCGTTAAAAAATGAAACAAGGAGCTTCGAGGATAGTTCTTTTACTGTGTCAACCTCATTAAAAAATGAAACAATAGTGGTAAAGATAATTTTCCCTGTAGGTTGTGTGATTGGTCTATCACACCATTCACCTTTGTCTATCTGGACGAAGCCAAAGAGGTGTTGGATGATTGTCCTGCTTCATCGCAGTGACTTCCATCTGGTTACAGAAGACTCTCCCTTTCATCATGTTGGGGGCATGCAAACCATTATCCAAGCATAGTTTTTCGTTTCAAGCTTGTGTAAACATGAAACTGAATCCAAGCATAGTTCCCTATGGTTCAAGCTTGTCTAAAGATGAACCCATTTTCAATTTCTAACCCTTGTGATTGCCATTCTATCAGCCTTTTGAGCCCAGGTTGCGTTCATCCCATCGCCACCATCCCTTTGGCTAATCATACAGTTTCATTTGGTTGTTTTACCTATTTTGAGAAACAGTTGCAATGAGTGGTCTTATTAGCCAGCCTCTTCACATAAATCAACATGTTTTGAGAAGTTCCAACATCACCGAAACCAGTTGCTACCCTAGACACCACTCGTACCTCAAAATAGAGTCCTCTTTAAACCCTTTTCAGACTCGTTAAACATGAAAAGATCGTTGAGCGCTTGTCTTTTCCAGCTCGTTAAAGTATTGGAAATGTCATCCCTCCTGTATTATTTTATCCTTTTTGGGACCTGAGGGATTACTTCATGAAAAAGAACTTATGGAGTTTTCTTTTCGTCCCTTTTCAAACTCTCTAAACATGAAAAGGACCAAGTTATCCTTGTCGTTAAACTCATTAAAACAATAGCGACAAACTTGTCCATCTAGACAAGACCGAGTTTCACTGTCGCTAGACTCGTTAAAATATTAAATAGCAACAGGTTTACCTGAAGGGCGAATTATAGAACAAGCATATGTTATCCTCCTCAAGCTTGACAAAAATAAAGAGGTACTGGTTAGCAATGACTGGGGAAAAGCAAAAAAACTTGAAGAATTTATGGTAGCAAGTCGCTCTTGAACATGACACTTTCCCTTCATCTCCATTATTGAGTTGGGTTGGGTTATTCCGTTCAGCGGTCATCACACCATTGGTCTTTCATACCATCCATCTTTTGGGGTTAATGCTACCAATTCATCTCAGTGTCGCCGACATATTCAAGAGAAGTCATTCAGTTGAGAAATCACCATCCAGTTAATGTCTCATACACTGCAATACCTCCAACCTTCATTTTTTCACGACCACCATTCATGAACCTTGTGTCGTTAGTACATTTTTCACCTCCAGAAATCATTTGCTTTGTTTCGTGTCGTAGATATGGGATATATCAAGGCCCTCCTACGACGAGTCGCTTCTTGTCGACATCAGCTCATTATCCAAGAAGATGACTTAGAAACAACCCTTTCAGTGCTTTGAAGCTTGCATATATCAATGCAAATTTTTCACTTCTGGCGACAAGTTGACATCAATGGCCTTCGACCGAAATATTTTACATGGTGTTCAACATCGGATCATATATTCACACCACATGAATTGTACTGTAGTACCTTGAGGATCATTATCATTATCGGTGATTCTTCTCGCGTCTGTTAACAGCTCACATCATTGGCTGTCTTTCCATGTTCGACTTAAGAACATCTCTTCACATGGATTGACTTGTACATCAAGCGAAGATTGAACAAATTTGAAGACCCCGGATCTAGTTTCATCCATCCGGGCTACGATATATTCAGGGATATAAAAACATCAAATATACAAAGGCTCTGCACAGATGGTCATCCTAATCATGGATGATGACTCTATATCTGAAGAATCACCAGTCTGTATCTGCAAATGACTATCTAATCTATGTACATGAAATGAAATTTATAAAGCTGAGCATGGGAATGCCTCCCTCAGCGAGATCATGAAAATTATATTACGATGATGTATTGTATTGTAACTTATGCAGGTCACCTTCCAGTTCGAAACTTCGGATCTTCATGATAAAGCATTTCACCCGAAATGAATATTTACGACCTCATGCTTTAGGGGGCAACTGTTATAGACATATTTGGGCATATCAACCCCAAACTTATATGTCGATGTATTAGAGCTCATCAACCCCTAAAAGAGTTGTTTCATACCCTAAAGGAACATAGTCATCTGAATACATCATTCCCCAAAAGTTCCATCTGAGAAACCATCCAGAAATTGCCTAAATTGAACGATACTGACTGCTCCACGGGCAAAGTGCAATGCATACTGAGTGGTACACTGCCAAGGTGCGATGCACACTGTTTAGGCCTTCTATAGGGTGTGATGGGCAAGGATGGACAAATGTCCAGGACAATTTGTTAGTTGGTTGCTTATGGAATCTTCTAGAAACTTCTCCTGTGCCACTTGCGTCTCTGAATTCGCCCAAAGATGAATAAGGGATCTAGGAAATCTCCAATCCCTTCTCTTGTGGAACCAATTGTAACAAGTGGAATGACACTAATCAAACCCCATGGATGACTCACACCCTTGCAAACATCAATAAATGGATCTCCAATCCAAGAGATCAAGAGGCTGGAATATTGTGAATTGCAAGGAAATATTGATAGTTTGAGGAGAGAGCATTGTATTCTTGTTGGTGTGATCTTGCTATTTCATGAGATGAAGAAGGATTGAAGCTGGGAGGATGATGCTGGATCAGACAACTGGGTTGTAATTCTCATTTCTATTAATAAAGCTCTTCAAGTTTTCTCCCATATGATTGTGCAATTGTGAATGTTATCATTTGTGAATGCTATCATTTGTTCATTATATATCTGATTCTGGAATGTTTATGTTGTAATAGATCACTATGCTTTGACGGTTCTTTGTTGTTGTACTTGTGCAGGTACTCTCCAAGCGTGTTAAGTACGGGGAGGAGTTGCAGGATCAGCCAAAGGAGAGAGAGATCAAGCAAGGGATTAAGCAGAAGTTCCAAGTTGGTTCTATTATCTTTCTCTTATCTATTACACATAGGAGAAATCATTGAATTGATTTAAACTGTTGTTTCTAGGGTAGCTGCCAAACCTAAAGGGCTAGCATTCTTTAGGAATACTAGTTTTCCTAGAAACACTGATACATTTCTATTTTTTTGTACTAAGAGAATCAGTAGACATACCGCCTGTCACCAAGAAGGCCCGGGGTCGAGTCGAAGGGACTACTCCTATACTCCTGAGCCTAACACAACTGCTGACAAGCACGCTCACTAGGTTAACTAAGTTCCAAACCGGGGTGGGGCCCCAATTTTGGTCAGCAAATGGTTTCCGGTGTGGGGAGTCAATTGTTTGACCTAGCTTGAAGGGTTGTACACCTTATACACCCTAAATTGCATTAAATAAAATAATAGTGATACAAAATTGGCAGAGAATGAACATCTTTGACAGCATCTCCGAAGGTTATTGTTAAAATATACATATGTAAAAGGGCAATCAAGTGTGAACAATTACCCTATCAATTATGTAGAATGAAACAGAGAATATAAAATGAAAGGTAAATATTAAAACTACAATTATAAAAAATTATAATATCTAGTTTAACTAGCAATTATGTACAATGAGACAAGAATATAAAGTGAATAAGTGTGAAGTATAATTGTAATACATAGTTTAACTAACTGTACTAGGAACTTAGGAACTAAGTCTCATCGTGAATAGCTAGCTAGTGGGGACAGTCAGCCGGGGTTATCATTGAACCCTGAGCTTCCGCAGCTCAAAATCGAATACATGTCGATTCAGATTCGTGCGGATACCAGATGGTTGCATTTCAGAACTCTGTCTCCATCTAGCTTAACATTTAAACATCTAGCAATCAATGCCCTGATCGGTGTGGAATTTTAATGTTTAATCCTCCAATCAATTGAAGATAGAGAGTCGTTGGCACTACAGTTAGTTATAATCGCATTGCAATCAGGCAATAATGCTGGATTGAATAAAATTTATCCAAAAAGGCTTACAGATGGTGGTGATATTCAGCTAAATTTCAGGAAGAAACAACTAACGTAATAATGTTTTGCAGTATTCAAAGACATATTACCAGAAAGGCCGGGGCAATGTAATAGTCTCCTTGCAAATGCTCAAACGACCTCGTCACCTTCTGTCTGTAAGCAAACACAATGTCCGCTGCAGATAGGAAATTCATATATATATATTATAACAGAGCCTTTTAAATTATTATGAATGAATAGGACGAGAATCAATGTATTAATTACCATCCTTTCCAAGAAATTTGCCAACGAAGAGGTCGTCAATTATGCCCTTCCGCGCTCCAACAGAAATGTTCATGTTGTCTGCTTCCTGACCGAGTCTATAGAGGTAGTCCTTCCCTTCGCTATTTTTAGCAGACCATGAAGACTCGGATGGGCTCTTAAGCTGTTTTGATGATTGCGTAATTTGGTCCTGTGGGTCGCCATTTGAATTTGAATTGACGATGCGAAACCGAAGAGCAACTGTGTTTTTACGTGAGTGGAAGGGCGTGCTGACAAGGGCCGGTGATGTTGTTGGGATTCGTAATGGCGGTGAAACAAATCCTCCCACAAATGCCATTGCAGATGGAGGGTAGTTTCATTCTATTACTTCCGCCCCTGAATCCATATCCATTTCTATATATAGTTCAATCTAATAGGAATCTGCATTTTCACCTTAACGAACGAAAATTTTCTGGGACCCTTACAAATCCTGGATAACAACCACTTATAATACTACAACAATAGTGTATTAATGGCACTTAGAATTGCCAGATGACAATTGCGGTAATAATAATATTTAAAGAAATTTAAATAATAGTGTTAATGAATCCAGAAAAATCTTTCGGTGTTGTGCTAATAATAATATTTAAGTTTTTAGATAATAGTCCTAATGAACGAAGAAAAATAATTTAACGGAACTCAAAAAAAAATATAGCTTTTATTGTTATATGGTAGAAAGGCAAAGTTTTGGGACTAGAACACCACTCAAATTTATTTTGGGCTTCTAGTGATTCCGGTAATTCTCTATGGTTGGAACTATGGGCCAACAGTACATCCGACATGCAGGAGAGACAAATTGAGAAAATTCAGAACTGTTTGATTACAAACAATTTTAAGATTAAAAGTGCAATGCCTTACGATATCTTGCTAAGTGAAACAAGGACCGCTCTTATCGAAGCAATTGCTATGGTGCGAGTCATAAGGTATTTAAAATAAAATTGAGCAAATGGTAGAGGGTAGATGGCCTAAGGTTGTCTTTAATGATATATTGTGCAAGAGCAAAAAACTTGGATGCAACAAAATAACAAATGGTTTAGTAAATGGGGTATTTGTGTGAACACGTGTCCCATAAACAGCAAAGAGATAAAAGCTTTTGTTATAGAAAAGTTCCACAAGCATATTTGGGATAAGGAGTTAGGAAGAAAGAAATATTACTCTATTGAAGTGTTTAATCTCACTCATAGTCATCAACCAAAGGTATACATAGAGGCCAATTTCTCTTGGAAAGCCAAAATTCGTATTGCTCAATTAAGGACTAATTCTCATCAACTACGTTGTGAAACAGGGCGCTGGAAAAGGCGAAAGGAAATACGGGAGGAAAGAGTATGCATTTATTGTTCTTTTGGAAAAGTGGAAACAAAAAAACATTTCATTTTAGAATGTGAGGCTTTCAAAGACAGCAGAGAAAGTTATGCAAATACATTGGCCGCTAGCTCTTGGGATAATCTATTTAGCGAGGGGTTTGTCAAGAAGCTAGGGGCGTTTATTTTGAAGCTTCACAGAAAAAAGGTTGAATACATCAAGCAGATGAAGAAACAATCTGTCCCATAGGGTATCTTTAGCCTCGTGGACGTTAAAAATAATTTATTTCTTTCTTTCTTGCTTGTTATAACAAGAATTACATACAACAAATGTCATTTTTTTGGTAAATATTGCAATTTGAAAATAATAATAATAATCTAATTTTAATCTAATTTAAATAATTATTTATTTTTCCTTGTAATTATTTTAAACAATGTAATGTACATACATCTTTTTAAGTTCTAAAACGATGGATAAGCTTAAAATTGTTTGAGTAAACCGTGTGAAGAACACTCAACTAAAATTACACCTAGATGTTACATTAGAGGTTGTATTGATATTTAAGCGAGAGGATAGAATTCCATTGGACTTTGAAATGAAAGAAGAAAGAAAGAAAGAATTTAAGGTCCACGAGGCTAAAGATAGCCTATGGGACAGATTGCTTCTTCATTTGCTTGATGTATTTGGCCCTTTTTCTATGAAGCTTCAAAATAAATGCTCCCAGCGTCTCGACAAACTCCTTGCTAAATAGATTATTCCAAGAGCTAGCTACCAGCATATCTGCATAACTTTCCCTATTGTTTTTGAAAGCCTCACATTCTAAAATGAAATGTTTTTATGTTTCCACTTTTCCAGAAGAACAAAAAATGCATATTCTTTCTTCCTAGACTTCCCTTGGCCTTTTCTAGCACCCTGTTTCACAACAGAGTTGATGAGAATTAGTCCATAACTGAGCAATAAGAATTTTGGCTCTCCAAGAGATATTGGCCTCTATGTATGTTTTTGGTTGATGACTATGAGTGGGATTAAACACTTCAATATAGTAATTTTTCTTTCTTACCAATTCCTTATCCCAAGTACACTTGTGGAACTTTTCCATAACAAAAGATTTTATCTCTTTGTTGTTTATGGGACACACATTCAAGCAAAAACCCCATTTACTAAACCATTTTTTATTTTGTTGCATCCAATATTTTTTGCTTTTGCACAATCTATCATTAAAGACAACTTTAGACCATCTACCCTCTTCCATTTGCTCATTTTTTTTTAAATATCTTATGACTCGCACTATAGCAATTGCTTCAATAGGGGTAGTCCCTGTTTCACTTAACAAGATATCATAAGGAACTGCACTTTTAATCTTAAATTTGTTTGTAATCAAACGCTTCTGAATTTTCTCAATTTGTTTCCACTGCATGTCGGATGTACTGCTGGCCCATAGTTCACAACCATAGAGAATCATTGGAATCACTAGAAGCCCAAAAAGTGTTTGAATGTTTTTCCAGTCCCATAACTCTACCTCACTACACCTATTTTGAAAAGCATAAAATGCTTTCCAACCCCCCAAAGTTCTTCTCTTTCTACAACCATTCTAGCTTAGATTTTTGTTGAAGTCAATTATGACGTATTTGTAATACGCAACTTCTTCCAGAATGTTGCCTTTAAAGTAGAACTTATGTTGGTTATGTTTTCTTTTTCTAGAGAAGACCACTACTTTCGTTTTGCTGATATTGACTTGCATCCCCACACTTCTACAAAAATGCTCAAGGGATAGTAAGTGCTCTTGCAAACCAAGAGATGATTTAGCAATCAGAATAAGGTCATTTGCATACGAGAGAAGTCTTATAACAAATTTGCCCAAATAGATACCATCACCCCTTTGCGAATTTAACCACTCCTCAAGCTTGTCGATATATAAACCAAAAAAGGTAGGAGACAGTGGGCAACCTTGCTTGACCCCAATATCGCTTCTAAAACTTTTAGAAATGCTTGTTGAAGTTCTAATTTTGAATTTCACCTCTTCATATAGCCTATGCATAGCTGCTCTCAAATGTTTAGGAACCCCAAGTTCCTCCATTCTGTGTCAAAGCTTATCCCTAGGAACCGAATCAAACACTTTTCTGAAATCAACAAAGCAACAAAAGACTTCTTCCTTTTCTCCCAAACTTTTTCAATGATGTGTCTTAAAGTTATACAATGATCCATTGTGGAATGTTTAAGTCTAAAACATGCTTGCCCTTTAGCACGCTTATCTCTTTCTTCTACCCACTTGCTAATTTTGTTTTCTAGCATGCTTCCAAATATCTTTGCAAACAAAAGGTTTATCATGATGGTCCTATAATTGGAGGGACTATTGGCGTCACCTAATCCATTAATGAAAAAGGTATTATAGCCTATGTGTGAAGTTGTCTATGTTACTTAGTGCAACGGTTCGAAAAGATTGTGAATAACATAAACACTTAAACAATTAGAAAACACATACAAAACACATCAACACAACCAAATTCGATAAAGGAGTTCACCAAACTTCCTGGCTATGTCTCCTGGTCCTTTCACTTCCAGTGCTAACCTCTATATTATGTATTCAAATTGTTGTTACAGGTGTGAGCTCAAAAACAGACTCTCAAACACTAAAATGGATCTCACCATTGTGTTCAGCTTGAGTTTTCGAGTCAAAACGAGTATACACTTGACCATACTTGCCCACTATGACCTCCAGACCCCCTAGAACGGTTTAAAAACACACCCGGTCAACTTTTTGGTGATATGGTATTAATATACCATGTTTAGTTACAAACTGCAATAACATGGAATAATACAATTACATCAAAAACTGAGGATAAACCAAAGGACCGGCAGACGTGGAGTTGACCCCGAACGTCCGGCCTTTTCCCGGCACAGATCCCGATTCCATATGATCTTATGGCTATCGTGTCGTCCGATCGTTAACCAACCCGGACAATCTCCACCATCAATCTGTCCTACTTGATCCAACGGTTGTCGCGCAATATTGCGCTCCAACTAGCACGTCGATTAATTCTCCGAAATCAAGCGAGAAGAGTTGTTTCAAGATGCTATGTGGCGACTGCTAAGTGGAATCGCATAGATTTCTGAAAAACCACTTCCAGCTTTTGAGGCGCGCGAGAAACCGTTTACCGCTTCCTTGTTAGAACTCAAAGAAGTTTAACTTCTTTTGAATAACCTTATCGTGTTCGTTTTCAAGGATAACCTGCGTGCATGTCTCGACGCGATATGCGTCGATTTCCTTTAATCGGACGATCTCCGCTCTCATTCGCTAATTCAATTGCCTGTGCTATGAACCAATCACAGATTGCCATGTTACCTTCTGCGTTGACATCATCTATAACCTGTGACTCATTCCCGGGTTGCCACGTGTCCTGCTGACATAGGCATTAACTTTTTGACCTAAATCTTTAATTGGTTCTAATTTCTTCATCTGGACTCGGATTTATGCGCTGTTTGTACCATTAGATTTGTATTAACGAGCACTTCAACGTGAGCCTACTTTCACCTGCATTTGAAGGTTGTTGATCTGGAGGTAAAACTGAATCCATTTTGGATCACTCGTCCCCACTAGAAGTTGGTTTTAGCTATCGAGTAAGTGGGGATAAAGTTCCTTCACTTTTCCAATCTCTACCCATCGTGCTTTACTTGGATTTGTACCTTTGAGGCCAACTCAAAGATACTCAACATTTCCCCTTCGTGAATTTCTTATCCTCCTGTCAAGAATCATGTCCTCCTGTAACTCATTAAGACACTCGGGCAATAGATCTTCAATGGAAGGTAACTGACCTTGCTCTTCAGGATCTTCAATCAATGACGATTCATATAATCGCAAGTTTTCAACATTTATGATAGAGTAGATGTGCATGTAGGCTGGTAGATCTAGGCGGAAAGCATTTTCACCAATTTTATGAATTATTTTGGAAGGACCCTATCTAATTGGTTTCAACTTTTTACCTTTCCCTTGTAGTCTTTCTTTGCTGATATATAACCAGACTTGATCACCAACTTGAAAATTATGCTCAACTCCATGCTTGTCATGTCGCGCCTTATACTTTGCTTGGCTTCTTTCTAGTTGTTCTTGTACAACCTGGTGAATTTCCTAGATTTGTTTAATGAACTTGGTTGCTTTCTCCACATCACTGTGTCCATCAACTGCTATGTCTTTACCAAAGACAAAATCAAAGGGAGACTTTGGTATAAAACCAAAACAAGTCTCAAAATGATATCTCTGAGTAGAATAATGTTTTGCATGGTTGTAAGCATGTTGCACACAACACAAATGCTCATCCCAAAGTTTGGGATACTTGCTACAATATCCTCGAAGCAACTGTATCATTGTCTTGTTAACCACTTATGTTTGACCCTCTGTTTATGGATGAAATGTCATGCTCTTATATAACTTTGTGTCCATTAACTCCCATAGACTTGACCAAAATTTCCCAACAAATCGAGAATCTTGATCAGATACAATAGAAGTGGGTAACCCAAAATTAACCCATACATTTTGAAAGAACAACTTTGCATTTTGTTCAGTTGTGACCTGTTTATTACATGGTGTCAAAATACACATCTTATTGAACTTATCCACAACTACATACAAATAATCATGACCCTTTCTAGACTTTGGCAATCCCCCAACAAAATCCATGGAAACACTTTCCCAAGGACGAGAAGGAATTGGAAGTGGAGTATACAAGCCTACTTTTCTATTACTTGGCTTGCTTGTAGCACACATAGTACATCCTTTAATATATCTAGAAACTATCTCATTCATTCGTGGCCAATAGCAAAACCTTTGTATTTGTGCACTGTTTTACTTACACCAAAATGACATGATATGAGAGAAGTATGTGCTTCTCGAATTACATTAACTCTTTCAATTTGTGGAATGCATAACTTTCCCAAATGATATAAGAGTTTGTCCTTTATGTGATAATCCAAGACTTCTACCTGCTTGCCATGAATTAAAGTTGCATATACATCCTTAAAATTTGTATCATGAGCATATTGTTCAATGTAACTTTCATGAATTACTGAGTTATGCTTAAGTATTGTGGATGCATTTATAATTGGTCTTGATAATATGTATGCAACCTTATTATGTAAGCCCTTTTTATATCTAATAACCAGATGAAATTGTTGTAGAAAACTCATCCACTTGTAATGTCTTGATTGTTGCAATTTAGTTTGTGAGTGTAGATATTGAAGTGGTTGATGATCTGTATGTATGATTGTTTCTTTACCCATTATGTAATGTTTCCACTTTTTAACACTCTGAACTAATGCATGCAATTCTTTATCATATGTAGGATAGTTAACTACTGCTGATGTAAATGTCTCAGAATGAAAACATATAGGCTTTCTATGTTGCATCAACACTGCCCCCATGGCATATTCACTTACATCTGTCTTGATCTCAAATGGATGCTGAAGATTTGGTAGTGTTAGTACTGGCACTGTATTGATCCTTTCCTTCAATGTGTCGAAGGCTTTCTGTTGTTTGCCTCCCCACTGAAACACTTGTTTCACACTTGTTAAAGCATGTAAAGGAGTTGCAATCAAAGAAAAGTTAGCAATAAACTTTCTCCAATATTGTGCTGCCCCTAAGAAACTTCTAACTTCTGTAGCAATATTGGGCTTATGCCAATTTACAATGACTTCGACCTTATAAGGATCTATCTTCAATTCACCACCCCTACAATATAACCCAAATAATTCAAAGATGTTCTGCCAAATTCACATTTTGACAGTTTTACATAAAGATTTTCTCTTTTCAATACATCTAAAATCTGCTTTACATGCTTTACATGTTCATCCCATGTTCTACTAAAAACAAGAGTATCATATGAATAGACTATTACAAAATCATCAATAAATGGTCTAAATACATCATTCATGACTTGCATGAATGTAGCTAGAGCATTAGTCAAGCCAAAAGGCATAACCATCCATTCATAGAGTCCTTGCTTCATTTTCAAAGCAGTCTTCCATACATCTTGTTCTACAACTCTGATTTGATGTTAGCCGCTTCGCAAGTCTAATTTAGAGAAGTAAACTGCATCTTTTAACTGATCTAATAAATCATCAATACGAGGAAGAGGATAACAATTCTTTATTGTAATTTTATTTAGTGTTCTAAAATCAATGCACATTCTCCACGAACCGTCTTTCTTTCGCACTAACACAATAGGTGATCCGCATGGTGATGTCCTTGGTCGAATAAACCCTTGATTGAGCAACTCTTGTACCTGCTTCTTTATCTCAGCATTCTCTAGAGATGATAACCTGTACATTCCAATGTTAGGTAGTGGAGCCTCTTGCTGCAAATAAATCTCATTTTCTATCTTTCGCTTGGGTGGAAGCCCTTTAGGCTCTTGAAACAGAATATCATAATCGGAAACAACTTTAACTAGATCTGCTTTCTGTTTAGGATTATAGCCTTGAAATGCATCGGATTTATCAATATCCTTTGCTTTTACAATCATCAGTAAAAATTGCTTACTTGAACTTACAATTATTTTCATCTGTCCTGAATTTATGAGAGAGAAATTATCTTTGAATTTATGAGCCCTTACAATATATTCAATTCCATCCTTAGTGAGTTGATACTTATTTTCAATTCGATAGAAGATATCATTTCTATTGTACAAGTATGGACTTCCTAATACAATTCCACATGTCCAATGGGATTATGTCTAACTCAACCTCATCTACAAAATTTGACCCAATAGCAAAACAAAGTTTACATTGTTTCGTAACTTGCAGCTTAGTTTTATCGCACACCCAACTCTAATGGATATGGCTTTTTATGACATTTGGTTTTTAGACCCAATTTCTTTACAATTGCTTCAGAAATCAAATTAACTTGTGACCCACTATCAAATAAAGTATCAATTTTAGTATGCTTGGAAATTACTCTAATATGAAATAGCTCATTTCTTTTCCTCTCGTCATTATCATTATTAACAGAATGCAAAGAATTACTTGTAGATGCTTTAGAATCTTTACCTTTTATACCTGTAGCTGTAATTGTTGTCTCATCACCTGAGTCTGATCCCAAGTCCTCTTGAACAGCAGCAACATTCTTTCGCTCTTTACTCCCAAATTTCTTAGGTTTCAATTATGTATGCAAAGACCAACAATGTGCCTCATCATGTCCTTCCTTCTTACAATGAGTGCATGAAGGTTTATCCTTCTTCACAATGTTTGTTTTCCTCTCCTTCTATTTCAGTTTCTTTGTTTGTTTTTCTCTCCTTCCATTTCAGTTTCTTTGTTTGTTTTCCTCTCCTTCCATTTCAGTTTCTTCTTGCCTTTATTCTTGCTTTCAAAAGGTTTGGATGATTTCCCAACATCTGGGGTTACATTTTTACCTCTAGCTTCTAGATGAGTTGCTTGAACTGATACATCATCTAATCTAGTTAGATTAAACATAAGTATAGTATGCCTCAAATAAATATGAAGACCACCTATGTATTTTAACAATGTCTTTGGTGAGTCCAATGATGTGCCTAATGTTAAAGCTCTCTTACGAAATTCTTGAGTATAACTTTGAACACTTTGACCTTCTAATTGACGTAGTGTTTTCCAACTTATCATTGCTTGTTGCATATAGGCCAAAGGATAAAATTGCTTTTTAATAGCAGAAACAAATTCATTCCAAGTTGAAATGATTTTACCATGCTTTTGGAGATCTGCTTGTGTCTTGCCTTCCCACCATACAAGTGTGGTTCCTCCAAGTTGAAGGCTAGCAAGCTAGATCTTCTTCCTTTCTAAATCAACTTTGTGCACCTTGAAATATACATCAATTTGCCTTATCCAATTATCAAGCTTTTCAACATTAAGTTCTCCATCATAAATTGGCCAATCAAATTTTACATCTAATTTGATCAAATAGGATTTCTTCTTTTTCTTAGAAGAACTAGTTTTATGAGAAGAAGAGGATGATGACGATGATGGTGATGATGGAGGAGATGGCGGGGGAGGTTTTTGTCCCTTTCCTTTATCTTCTTTATCTGGAGGAATAAAAAGAAAAGGTTCCTATGCTCCTTTGTCTGGTTTAGGTGATGAAGTGCCTTCACCTTTGCCCTTTTTAAACTCATTATACATCTCTTCCACCATTGCATGTACCATTATGAAACTATCCAAGAATTGGGATTCTGTCCAAGTGGATTTTCTTCTGCCATCCTTCTTTGTGAAAAGACCCTTCCAATCTCTGGATTCGCCTCAACAAGTTCTCCTTCACCTCATCCGAGCCTCAACCTAGTAAGCATTCAAATCTCCACACAAACTTGTCAAACCTTTAAAAACCTTACTGCTCTGATACCACTTGATCCGTTAATGAAAAATGTATTTTAGACTATGTGTGAAGTTGCCTATGTTACTTAATGCAACAGATCGAAAAGATTGCGAATAACATAAACACTTAAACAATTAGAAAACACATACAAAACACATCAACACAACCAAATTTGATAAAGGAGTTCACCAGACTTCTTGGCTACGTCTCTTGGTCCTTTTGCTTCCAGTGATGACCTCTATATTATTCCTTCAAATTGATGTTACATGTGTGAGCTCAAAAACAGAGTCTCAAACACTAAAATTAATCTCATTGTTGTGTTCAGCTCGAGTTTTCGAGTCAAAACAAGTATACACTCGACTGTACTTGGCCATTATGACCTCCAGACCCCTTGGAATGGTTCAAAAACACACCCCGTCAACTTTCTGGTGATATGGTATTAATATACCATGTTTAGTTACAAACTGCAATAACGTGGAATAATACGATTACATTAAAAACAGAGGATACACCAAAGGACCGACGGGCGTGGAGTTGACCTCGACCGTTCGGCCTTTTCCCGGTGCAGATCCTGATTCCATACGATTTGATGGCTATCGCGTCGTCCGATCATCAACCAACCTGGACAATATCCATCATTGATCTGTCCTGCTCGATTCGACAGTTGTCGTGCAATCTCGCGCTCCAACTAGCACATCGGTTAATTCTCTGAAAGCATGCGAGAAGAGCTGTTTCAGGATGATACATGTCGATCGTTGAGGGGAATCGTGTAGATTTATGAAAAAACACTTCCAGCTTTTGAGGCACACGAGAAACCATTTACCGCTTCCCTGTCAGAACTCAAAGAAGTTTAACTTCTTTTGAATAACCTTATCGCGTTCGTTTTCAAGGATAACCTTCTTGCATGTCTCGACACGATATGCGTTGATTTCCTTTGATCGGATGATCTCCGCTCTCGTTCGCTGATTCAATCGCATGTGGTATGAACTAATCACAGATTGCCACGTTACCTTATGTGGTGACATCATCCAGAACCTGTGACTCATTCCCGGGTTGCCACGTGTTCTGCTGACGTAGGCATTGATTTTTTGACCAAAATCTTTAATTGGTTCTAATTTCTTCATCTGGACTCGGATTTATGTGTTGTTTGCACCATTGGATTCGTATTAACGAGCACTTCAACGTCAGCCTACTTTCACCTGCATGTGAAGACCATTGATCTAGAGGTAAAACCAAATCCATTTTGGATCATCACCGCTCTTGAAAAGAGGTATTACCAAACTAGTTGTCCAATCTGTGGGGAGCCCTTGTTATATGATGTTGTTGAAGATCTCTGTAATGTGAGGTGCAAGAATCTTTGAGCCCCACTTTAGATATTATGCGTGTAGTTCAGCTAAGTCTTTTGCTTTTCCAACACCCAACTTCTTGATACCCATATCTACCTCTTGTACCATGAAGAGTTCAGTATCAATGTTGACCAAGGGGGGAGGGTCAACCTGGGGAACTTGCTCATAGAGTTGTCTTGCATAGTCAAACCATTTAGAAGTTGTAATATTATTTCCAATTTGTATCTTTTTCAGTTGGAGCTCCTTCCAAAATAATTTGGGATTATTTTTCCCAAGTAGTAGTTCTTCCCTCCTTGAAACCATGAAATCGACCTTTTTCTTACTTAATAACTGCTTGTAAGCTTTGAACTTTATATTGTCCTTGTTTAACTCTTTCCACATTCTCCTTGCCTTTTTGCATTCCTCGTCAAACCAAGCATTAACCGGAAAGCAATTTGTTTCAGACTTCTTAATTTTTGCTCTTTTGCACTTTGTAAGTGCACATTGAATTAAATGTGTTAATTCATGACTATGAAGGTTGTGAATTGTAACTTTCTCCTTCTCGAAGAGCCTCTCTAGTGTCATTTTGAAGGTATTACAATTTTTTGGGTTCAAAAGAATTCTGCTCTGTGGTAGATTTTGTTGGACATGCTGAATTTTTTACTTTAATTGTTTCTTTCCAATCTAAGAGAAACATAAATAAATTGGCTTGTGATTTGATTTCAAGTCCCACAACTAAAGATTTGGATGTGAAAGATGCAGTATTTATTTTAAACTAATAATTAATTTAAAGTTAAAATAGTTTAATTTTAAATAAGAAATTATAATTCCTAATTGGACCGAAACTAAAAATTAAGGTAGGAATGGTTGTTGAGGGTGAGTAGCAACCCCTCAATACCTTGAAATTACAAAATAATTTAAAAAACCTTGAGATTTTTTAAGCTACAAATATCTTTGGAGCAATTTTATAATATATTTTTCTTGCTATGCAAAAATTCAATTATGCATGGAGTTTTTAAGTGTGATTTTTGCACTTTCTAACATATTTTGGCTAGAATTTGGCAAAAAAAATTGTAACCAAATTTTGATTTGTATTGTTTAAACTAGTTTTTTGAGTGCGTATATGGATTCAACACCCTTAAAAACCTTTGGAGCACTTCACAACCTTTGGAACACTTCGATTGCGAAGAGTCCACCTATCAAACTAATGATTTCTTTCCAAAAAGTCACACTGAAAGACTACTCATTTTAGTTATTAGAGTTTTTGCTATTTTTTGGTTTTTTTTTTTTTCTAATTTAAAATTTGACGACTTTTCTTATAATAACAAGTTTATATATGCCATTTATAAATTATAAGTGTTTCACATATTTTTTTAAAATTAGATCTATTTATGGGAGTAATCCGAGGCCACAAATTCACCTAGAAAATAGTGGAAATTACGGCATAATTTTTGCCAAAATCCGCCAAAAATTTTGGTAAATCTGGGTTACCATTGTCAAAGTTCAAGATTTTGGGTGCCTGAAGGGTTTTTGATGGTGCTAAATCCATTTCCACCAAAAGCAAACACTCCCATGATTAGATTTTTTCCGAATGAATTTTTGACCTAGGTAGACAGCACTCTATTTATATATTTAAAAAACCATTTAAAATATTAAAATTTAAAATTTTGCCAAAAAATTATATCATTATTTTCCTAGGAAAAAATAAAAATATATGTAATTATTATACTAAAATAATTTTTACCCATCAATTTAAAAAATTAATTTTAATAATATAAAAAAATTAAGGCCAACAAATATTTTCATTTAGGGTTTTTGAAAATGCTTACCACCTTTTTTAAACAAGAGTCCTCTGGAATACAGCCATTTACTTGTCCACCTCTATCTGTTTAATGTGAGTTGGGCTCTCTTATCCTTTTGACACGACTAACATCCTCAACGACCCTCTTTCAACGATGGCTACACATGGATGCAAAAATGGAATATCTACCTCAATGTCTGTCCCACAAATAGCAAGGAGCTAAGGAATTTTGTTATGGAAAAGTTTCGTAAAAGGGTATGGGGAAAAGAGATGGGTAGAAAGAAGAATTATTATATTGAGGAATTCAACCCTACCTGTGATCTACAACAAAAAGAGTTCATTGGAGTTAGCATTTCGTGGAGGGAAAAGGTTCTCATTGCTCAATTAAGGACCAAATCGCATCAACTTCGATGTGAAACAAGACACTGGAAAAGGCCTAAAGAAGCTTGGGAAGAACGAGTGTGTACATTTTGCACTTTTGGTGCAGTGGAATTGGAAAACATTTCATTTTGGAATGTGATGCTTTCAAAGACATCCGAGAAAGTTATGAGAACATGTTAGCATCAGTTTCTTGGCATTGTCTTTTCAGCGAGGGGATTGTTGGAAGGTTGGGTCAGGGCATCATCAATTTGAATAAAAAAAGGATTGATTTGCAAAAAGCAAAAAACAGGGAACTAATGGTCTCATAGACTATTTTTAGTCTCGTGGACCTTAAAATATCATTTCATTCCATCGCTCGAATCCACAAAAGAAGGAAATGACACGTTGGAATGCCGAGTGTTGCTAATGGGATAATGTCGCCACAACATATTATATTTTTATTTTGAGATTAAATTAAATCCATTATCAAATTACTAAGTTATCTCAACGGTTCACATCACTCTAGGTGTTGGATTGTACAGATTATATTTTTGCGTATTTGTAAAACACTCTTCATAAACTGCATTGTGCCATCAATCCATGAAAGTACTTCCAATTTGGTGGGAAGGAGGACAGGGAACAAATAGTAAGGCACAACTCATAGTTTTATGGGGTGTACTCATTGTGGAGAAATGGTTGCGGATGGAGCGTATACAGATTTTTAGAGATGCAAAATGCATTATAGAATGGGTGAAGCACAACACAGGATTAAGTCCCTTAATACTCAAAAACTGGATGTGTTGTATCTGGGTTCTGGTGAGTACCTTTCAAGTTATTAATTTCGATCACATTTACGGAGAACAAAACTGGATCGCAGATCTGATGTCAAAGAAAGGGATGATAAAAAAGAAATAGGTAAAATTTTATTTTTTGCTTATGAACAGGGACTTTGGTCAATGAAGGTAGTATAAACTACTCACAGAGGAAAATGAGAGAAACCTGGGATATATAGAAGAATAAACATATTTTTGTTGTTGTATAGGTATTTAAAATAGAGGATTTTTTTTTGAGAAGTTTCATAATAGTGAAAATGTATTAAAGCCGTCACAAACAAAAGAAAAACACATATTAAATAAGTTGATATAAAAAGAATTCAAAAGTCAGGAAAGCCCAAAACAAGATATGAATATGTATTATCTTTTTTATACTAATATAAAAAATAGCCTTTTTATGGAAGAAAAACAAAAAAAAAAAAACAAAAATACAAAAAAATGCATTTTGCTATTAAACATTTTGGAGTAAAAATTCATGACCTAGAAACTTGAAGAAGAATTTCAAAACTTCTTGGGTTCACAAAAAGATAATCTCACATAGGATTGAGGTTAAAAGGTTTACTGGAATTTTCATTTAAAAGATCAATTTAGCTTCCATTCCAAGATAGTATTCAATTAACTACAAATTTTACCACCGGAATTAAGTTTTCTCATTCATATATATATTTTTATTTTTAATTTTAGTTTTAAAAAACGTTTTCATACATGAACGTGGTGTTATCGGAGAAACGTAATCCACTTTTATCGTCAACACCCCACTTGAGGGAGTATGTGCAAACTTCTTACAAGCATGTGAAAGGTTTTTTAGAATGGCGACGATAAAATTTAGGGCTTGCGAAGACATCGTTCATAATCTAGGCAAGGTAAGGCCTCACATTCCGTCGATTTGATGTTGATCAACATGGGCCGTCACATGGTATTCGTGGAACCCTGCGCCGGAAACTTGAATGCAGACCCCCTTGGTGACATCAGCCAGGGGAATGGGGTTCACGCAATTAAGTGCCACAAGATCATTCAAGTTCAGAGTAATTCAGAGCTTCGGACTACTTGGAACTCAAAGTTTACATTCCATTTCTGTTTCTCAGATCTTGAGTTCGAACTTGAGGAGTCGATTTAAAGTTCTATGTGAGATTAAATGCCTCTGGATTTTGATTGCAGTTTCAGCTTTTTTCCCATATATTTTCAAATAATACCTTTCACTCAGCGTTTTTCCATATGTTCTTATTAACACTATAGCAATTTTTTTTCCCATATATTCTTATTAACACTATACCAATTAATGTTACTATGTCAAGTTTAAGTTTATTTATTTTTATAAGTAAGAAAATTTATCATAATTTAATTGTCAAATCAATAGGGAGGACAATTATTTTTGGCTGCTAACTGCAAATGTAGGTTTATTTATCACCCTTAATCAAAGAAAACCAAGCCACTTGGAATAACTCATTGGTGGTCCATAAAAGCGCAGACTTTTAATCTTGTCAAATGTCTCTAACAAGACTAACTCTTAAGCAAACAAAATCAGTGTTAAAACATATTTCAAATTTTTAAGCTTACATTACCTCTAGCATAAACAATAAAATTTTATAAAATATTTTTTGAAAAATACAATATCGCAAAACGAATCATATATGTCCCCCGGACATCATAACAATATTTTGAAATAGCATGTATTTTGGTCTTTTTACCAATTTCATTTTCATCCTTTTTACCATTTTTTTTTTTTATATAATTTATAAAGTTCTTGTATTTCCTCACAATTTAACATAATTGGTTAACCATTAGATTTTTGTTTTTAAATTTTAACATAATTGGTTAACCAATTTTATGACCATGTTTTTTTAATTATTACATTGAAACATAGAAAATTTTAATTAATAATAGTGAATGTTTTAAAAGAATTTGTTACATATAATTATTTGAATTTGTCAAGCTTTACTATCACAATTAGTTGAGGATGGGTCTTGTCAAGAAGGCGACCCTGGATTAAACCTCACAGGGGGTGGTTGTGTCCTATGTTAGGGGAAGAGACATGTTAAAAAATCCAGTCAGCTAAGGGGTGGTGTGGCTTAGGCCGAGTACGATCTCAAAATGACTTTGATTGCTTAGATTCCCATGGGTCGCGGCTCCTCAAGCCATAGATCAAACCTAGAAGATCACAAACAAAAACAAAAACAAAAACAAAAAAGTAATTTACTCTACTTTGTTTGGTATAACAATTACTATATAGATATATAAGTGATAAATAGTATTGCTCAAAAGTTCTAAGGGAGTTGGTATAAGTAATTATTTCCTTTTTTTAGTTTAATATGTAGTTTGAGTAATGTTAATTTTTGTTTAATATTAAATTAATCTCTCAATAGTTATATATTCTATTAATAAAAATTTGACTTGTTATGTTTGTCTCTTATATTTTAGGGTTCTTCTCTTATTTATTCCTTTAGCTTAATCAGGTTTTCATTATTCACGTGTCTTGAAGATGGAACATGCTTGATAGTTCAAAACATCGACATAAAATTTACCAATATGACATATTTAAAAGAAAAAACTCATAATAATTAAACTCATAGATGTCTCAATTATGAAATTATCATCATTTTGAATTTATTTTTTAACAATTTATCTAAAAACTAAGTTACAGCTAAGTTTGTCTCATTTGTTTACTTTAATCAAATGAATTTACTTTCTCCATAACTTTATTAAAGAACTTGTTTATTTGAACTCATTTCTTCTATTTATGGGTTGAACTCATGACAATTTGACAAGTTGAGCCAAAACTATAATGTCTCAATCCTAAATTGTTAAAATTGACAGCTAGGTCAAAACTTCATGTGGGTCATCTTATTCATGGCTGATAATATTTTTATTAGATTCCTCTCGTTGAGAGGTGTAGGATTGATAAAAAGATCATCCGATTCCGATAAGTATTCATGGAGATATGAATTTATTTTGATTATGGAATTATTATCAAGCCGACCTACAACTCATGTAGGCTCAGAAGCCCAACAGTTGCATTTGTTCAAACACCAACGTTGTGTATAAATATAGGAGGACTTTCCTTCATTTGGAATCACTCATCTCATCACATCTCTCTCTCTCTACTGGGCAAAAAAGAGTCTCTTCTCTACTGCGCAGAAAAGGGTCTCTCCCTCACACATGTGAAGCCGGAAACTGCTAAAACTGAAGCTGCAACTGCAAAAGTAAAGTTTGACCTGCGTGGACTAGAAGATCTCCTCATCTGAACTGCGATGTAGCTTCATTTGGACCTCCTCTGAAAGCTGCAACTTTTGGTGGTGGAATCAAGTCAATCTGACAGACGGTTTGCAAGATATCGACTGCCCTAGTTTGAAGGAAGCTGCCAAAACTGAAGCTACAAGTGCAGAAGTAAAGTTTGACCTGTGTGGACTAGAATATATCCTCATCTGAACAACGTTGTAGGTTCATCTGAACCTCCTCCGGAATCTGCAACTTTTGGTGGTGGAATCAAGCCAATCTGACGGTCGGTTTGTGAGATATCGCCTGCCCTAGTTCGATGATGAAGTCGCTAATGCTGATGCTGTTGATCTAGGGTTTGCTACTGCTGATATAAATCAAATTTATTGTACTATTTTTCTTTGCTGAATTATTGAAGATAAAAGAAGATTTGATCAAAAGGTTTCCCCACACATTGTGGGGTTTGTCCCTAGCTAGCCGCCACATCTTGTGTCTCTTGTCTTGGCTTGTTTTATGCCGATCGTTTAATGTTCTATCTGAACTTTAATTTATGTACATGTGATTGCTAATTTGTGGAATATAATAAGAAAAAGAAGTAAACTATTATAAGCATGGAACATACCACAACTTAACATAAACACTTCGACATTATGACAATTTGAGCCAAAAGTATAATGTTTAAATCATAAACACTTCGACTTCATAAAGCTAATGTTTGTAAACAATACCTTAGGTTTAAAGATTTAAAAAAAAAACAAAAGTATTGTTCTCAAAGTCTTAACAAGTAAGCTCTTATTTGAAATTTTATTGTTTGAAACTATAGCATTATAGCATTATCAAGATGATAAGTAAAACGTAAAACATAAATTGAGTGTCAACCCATCAATAGAAAATAAATTACTTATACAGAGAAGATAAAATCACTCAGGAATGAAAGAACACAACTACTTTTATTAAATAATCCATATATGAGTCTTGCACGTAACAAATTTTTCTAGCCTTAATTGTAATTATTTTTATAAGTAATCCTTACTATGAGTTTAAATTTTAACAATTGCTTCCAAAACTAACCAATGGCTAAGTTTGTCTCATTTACTTATCTTGGCCAAACTACACTTTCTCCGTCGCCTTGTCATCAATACTTCGATCTTGTAAGGTTGGAAAAAGTAAGGCTGAAATGGTATTTTAAGTTTAAAGTATGAGAAAAAAATATGAGTTTTATTTTTCACTGGGTATTAATTTATTTTTCATAAAAGAATTATGAAGTTTAGTCATGGTTTAATATTAGAAATTCAATTTTTATTATTTTTTATAATTATTGAAATTTATTTATTTGTAAAGTGATTGTTTGAAGTTTATTATGATTTGTTTAGTAACTTCCATTTCATTTAGTTACTATTTTTTTGTTTTTAGTTTATTTTATTTTTATTTAGTTTTTTTCTTTTTCTTTTTTTCTATTATTCTATTTTCATGAATTATCATTTTTTCACAATATTTTCAATTTAAGATGACTTGTTTATTATATAGAAACATATTTTAATTAATTTATTATATATATATACATAAAAACACATTAAATATATAAAAATATATTAAAGTGTATATATGTTGATATAAACAATATTAGTTAATTATATTTTTCAATTTTTGGTGATGCCATTCAACAATACAACATTTTATTACTTGTTTTATTTTTGTGATCAAACTTTTGTCTATATTATTTTTTAATTATAATTAAGCTATATTTAAGCTAAGCAACAAGTACTATTAACTATGTAGCCTTTCTTTAAATCTTATTGTTTTCTTGTTTTTATATATTATTATATCTTATTTTTATAGAATTTTACAATTTTATTCAATGATGTATATATATATATATAACCAAAATATTTTACATAGTTCATAAGCAGAATAAATAAAAATCAAATAAATAATAAAAATTTACAAAATTATGAAAATAAGAATTAATAATAAAAAATTAAATCACTTAAACAATGAAAATAAATTCAATAATAAAAAAACACAATAACCTTTTTATTAAATGATCCACATATAAATTAAGTTGTTTCATTTACTTACCTTACGCAAACCAACTTACTTTCTCCATGGCTTTATTTAAACAATAATGACTAATGTAGCTAAATTCATTTCTTCTACATTTATTTGTCCAAACTACTTTAACTCATTTCTTCTACATTTGCTTGTCCAAACTACATTAGTAGGACGAGTTGAGAAGTTGAACTAAAATATAATTTTCGATCATTCACACTACAACCTTGTAAATCTAGAGGAAGTAAGGTGGGAATGGTACCATGGGTTTAAATCCTTAGAAACCAAGAATACAAACTTTGCTATTATAAAATTTAAAATAACAATGATAAAATCAATGATAAGTAATATTTTAATAGATATGTCTATGGGTATAGAATTTGAAATAATAATAATAACAAAATCAATAAAGGAAATTACAATATATATAAATCTAATAAGAAGAACTCAAATAATAAAAGAACAATAAGAGATAGAAAAACTACAACATTATTAAAATGATAAGTAAAATAGAAATTGAATATCAAAAACTTTAAATAAATGGAAAATGAAGATAAACTCAAGAATGAAAAAATATAATGTTCCTATTATTAAATGATCCATATATGAGTCTTGGACAACAATTTTTCCAAGTTCTAGTAAGAACTTAACCAAAAAAAACTCTAGAAATCTTAAATGTAATTATTATCATACAAGAACAACCACGTGTTTAAAAAAAATTAATCTTGCTTAAGTAAAATGAATATGTCTTGGACCACACTTTGATGCACAATAGTTTACAATCTGTAGAATCTACCACTTATTAGCGCTAAAAAAAAATCAAAACTTCCAAACAAAGCAAACATGCAAGAAAATAAGCAACCTTATTAATAAGACCAAACCACTGTCACTTTTCCTTTCTCTATCACTTTTTGTGAAATTCCTACTGTTAGACTCCGTCTTGTATGTCAATTTGCTTCTTCTTCAAAACCCTGTTTTGAAGAAGAAATCATTAAATGTGGTATTTTATAATATGAGATTTATTTTCCAGCTCTTCAAATGGCAGTGACTTCAAGCTCCTATTCCTGCACAAGCACAATTCAAAGCATCAATCAGAGGCAAAAAGCTATTTGGAGAAGTCTCACTACAAAGCCCGAAAAAAATCTCATTGTCACAGCTATTGAATTAAATGATTGTGTTAACGCTGGGAATGCCTTGCTGTTTATTTATTAGAGGAATGTGATCTGAGGTGATTTTGTGCTTGTTAACACTGTGAGTAATATGTTTTCGAGGTAAGAGTTCATTCTGAGTAGCATGCTTCTGCCAGATTTTAGGGCTGCTATGGTTGGGCCTCCAGACATTGTAGTTGTAACACCAGCTTGTATTGGGACATGTATTTCTAAAAATATTCTTCAATCTTCATCTCTTAAGGAATCACTTGCTACATTGGTTTTAGATGAGATCTTCTTTAAATCTTTGGATCATTATATTCCACATCGTTGTCAGTGCATCCTAATGTGCAAATGTGGTCTACAAATTTCTGCTAAGACTTTCCATCCATTCATGCAAACAAGTGAAAAAAGAAATGAACTGGTGCGCAACCATGATGTCACGCCAACAAGGGGATGAACAGGTTAGCTGGTTCAGTTTTGATCCTAATATTCATGTAGAAAGAAAGCAAATGTGTTGTTACCTGACACGCACAACTCCATTTACTCACCAGCTTATCAAAGAAACTTACATGAGACACCTACATATGGAGGCTGGGTTGAATCAAAGGGACCCCGATATTGCCCATCTATTGAAGACAAGATAGTAAAATTTAAAGATAAGGAATCTCATCAAATTTTCTTAGAGCCTGAAGGTCGCAATGTTCCAAAGTTTTATGTGCAGGGTTTTTCAACAGGCTTGCCAGATAGACTCAAATTGACATTGTTGAGGACATTACCTGGCCTTCAAAATGGTTTGATGTTAGGCCGCCCTGCGACTCTTTTTGGTGTCGCAAAGCCGAAGAGGCTTATCATCTCATAAAAAGTCATGATGACGAAATGCTCGAGGAACAGAAGGCAAAGTCGGGTTCAATGAAGATACAGTTTCAAGGTGTCAAGAAGCTAATGCTGACCAAGTTCGGATTGGTGGCCCTGATCGTGCAATTCAACAGTTTGGAAGAACCCATCGATCCAATCAAGCCTGTGCTCTAGAATATAGATTGGTTTTTACTAATTTAGGCGGAGAACGTCTGTTTGCTTCAATTGTTGCTGAGAAATTAGAATCTCTTGGAGCATTATGTTAGTTTTACTTTGTGGATTTTCCTAATTACTTTAAACCCTAACCAAGATCTACTCCTTTGTAAGAAATTGAAAATAATGCACAGCGGAACTTATAATAAATTGAAAATAATGCACAGCGGAACTTACTTTCCATCTTCTAAAGCTCCTGGTCTTGACTTGAGTTGTTGGCTCTTGAATCCTTCCAAGAGCTTGTAATCCTTTTCTCTGACTATCCTTGATAGAGTATCAAGTCTTCAATGGAGCAGACTGTTTTCTGAGTGATTGCAAGCCTTGGAGACTCAGCCCTTTTATAGCAGTCCCAA
>APFE030559965.1:12007-26153 GCA_000404065.3 Pinus taeda
TTGGGGGAGACATCTACGAACTACCTTATGATGACATAAATACTGTGTTTAGAAACCATTCTAGGGCAGCTACAAAAAGAGGTGGGGGAAGTCAACCGTTGGCCAGTACATCCTCATCTAGTTCATCCTATTAGCACCTAAATCCGCCTTCGGCTGAAGGAAGACAATATTTAGGGTAACCACAAGCCACGCTCAGTCTGGTAGCTGATGAACGAAAAGGACTGAGATGACTTTCAAGCGAACTATTTATCTTAGGCTAGTAAGTGGAAGTGAAAACAAGGAGTCATTTTTATGAATGACTGTATTTCTGGGATGTTATGGGACCACTGGACCTCAATGAACAGAGAACTTAAAATGAAGGCACATATTATTTTGTGAGGCAAGGTAGGCTGAAAGCATAGCAATTTAGTTTTGAAATGTGGCGTGATGGAAAGATTGATTAAGAAGTTGAAAAGGGCATGGTTGACATGAATCCTTTTCAAACAGAAGAATGAACATTGTATATGAAATTTTCCCACAGGTAGAGCAATAGAATTGAATTCTACCTGATCTCACTCGAAAAATTTCACCAGAAATGGATACAAAATGAAACTATGGAACATAACACAGAAATGGAGAGAATGATTAAGAAGTTGAAAAGGGCATGGGTGACATGAATCCTTTTCAAACAGAAGAATGAACACTAAATATGAAATTTTCCCATAGGTAGAGAAATAGAATTGAATTCTACCTGATCTCACTCGAAAAATTTCACCAAAAATGAATGCGAAATGGAATACAAAACATAGCAAGATACATATGCAACATAGGAGAAACACTTGCTATACTGACAACCACAAGAATCTCATGAAACAGAGCCACTGCCTTTCATTAATTCTCTGTAAAAATATTCAGTGCAGAAACAAAGTTTCTTTCCCACAGTCTCCCAGAAGTTACAAGCCAACCCTCCCTTTGCAAATAACTTGCATACAATATATAGAATATGTGAGGAAGAGATAGAACGCCTAGGGGTTGGGAAGTTACTCAAATCATTTCGAAATGGAGATGGAGAGCCAACCATCAACTACAGGTGTAGCACTGCAAATATGACATTTGGCTTTGGGGTGACCGTTTGCCTTCCTTCGCCACTTGGATAGAAGCCAATCTAGAGAAAAAACATTTTAAATGCCACCTTTGGTGCCAAAAAACCGAAGTGTATATGAGCGGGCCCACTTGGAGAAGTCACGAACTGAAATTTCGTGAAACGGAAGCAAATTGGCAATTTTTCCTCTGTGCGTCGCGCGCTTTTCTCTGTGCGTCGTGCTACTTTGGGAGATGTTTTAGGGCACTTGCAAGCGTTCAAAATGTGCCCACATGGGCTTGCTGGAAATCTTGGCCTGTCTACTTTCTAACCCCTCTAGAATTTCTCACTTTGGTGCTCATTTTCCCCTTCAAATATTCATTCTCCCAAGACTGCTTTCTGTGTGCCCAAAAAGTGGCAGAGAGGCCATTTTTCGATGTTTTTTGACCTTTAGGAGACCCAAAGCTTATCAAAATTTCTTTCCCGGACACCAGTAGACGTATTTTTTGATCTTGAATCCAAATATGCAATCCATTTCTTCATTCGAGCTCTAGAATTTTAGGGTCGCGCAGGGTGCGTGACGCACAGGGAGGAATTTCCTGTTTTTCTCCAAAAAATTTCAAAATTTCAAAATGTGCTCCAAATTTCTTGAAATTTGGCTTGGAGATTCTTCATTAAGTGTTATGGTGGGCCAAGGATTGCCTCAGTCAATATCTAGATTTGATCATGCTCTTTTTTCCTCTTTTTCCTTTTTGATGCTTTCCTTAGGTTTTCCTTCAAATTCCTTATTCGTGCCTTGCAAGCCTTGTTCCGTGCCCAATAGTGGTTTTCATGTTCCTGAGCATGTCCCTATCCTTGTGTGCTTTCATCGACAGCTTCTCTAAGTGGATCTGGATCCTCTCGAGCCAACTCTCTCAATCAGCCTCTATCTCCTGCTGAATAGGTGTCTTCTCATTTAGGCTTCTTTGGGTATCCTGCTGGTCTTCGCGGATGTTTTGCAGCTCCATGATCTCATGCTAGTCCTCAGGCTACTTGTTTCTCTGCTCCAAATTCTTGATGATCCATTTGGCCCTCTCCACATTGAGTGACAAGTCTTGGATCTCCGTGTTCTGCTCCTGAATAGTCATCTTAAGTTGGTCCCTCTCCACATCTGCATCATCATCCTGAATGAGGATGAAATCGACCTCCTGTTCACCTGATGGCCCCTCGTCATGCATGGGCTTGTTGTCCTTGTCCTCCTGGGAGCCTGTTCTTCTGAGGATGCATCACTTTGATTCTCCATCTCATACTCTGATGAACCCTCAGATGCCATGACTGTTGTTTGTACCTTGAGTTTTAGGCTGCCCTTTGATTCAAATGAAGCTGGTAGTTTGCTTTGACAATCTTTCAAATTTGAGGAGCATCCGAAATTTTTTAGGCAGATTGGATAGTTTCTGGACATTATATTTCTGTGCACTGCGTGCTCTAACCAGTGTGTCGCGCTCTCCATGTGCGTCGTGCCCATTCAAATTAACACTGGGCAATTCCTCTATGTGCGTTGCGCTCCTCCACTTGTGCATCGCGCTTTTTCCAGAAGACTTTTTGAGGCCTTCTTGGTGTCCAAATTGGGTGTAGGATAGCGTGTTGGAAAGATATTTGAGTCGACTTTCCAACCCAAGTGGAATTTTTCAATTTTGAGTTCATTTGCTCTATCAAAAATCACATCTCCCAAGACTGGTCAAAATGTGCCAAATGAGGCTGCCTAAAGGCAGAGTGATGTTGCAGTTAACTTTTGAATGCCTTCCTCAACTCCAAATTGAGCTCATGATAGCGCCTTGGAAAACTCTTGGTGTCTAGTTATCATTTGACTCACCAAAAAAGTCATTTGGCCAACTGAGCTAGGAGAAAATCTGATTTTCCGAAGGTCACTTTAGAGGTACATCAATTCTCCCGAGGCAACAATATTTTTGAGATTTCTCCAAAAGAATGACACCTGTGTAAAAAGTGAAAGAGGTTTTTCGTCCTTGGCATGCTTTGGAAAAACACCTCTCTCAGTTTTCCCAAATTCATCTTTGATTTCTCAGAAACATCATTTGAGTGAAACCTATCTCGATGTATGGGGCAAATGAACAAGGTGTAAAATGACCCAATGGAACTTGACATGATGATGACGACCCTCTGAATGATGGTAGACTCAGCTAAATGGTGACATGGAACATCATTTGGACAACTTTAAGAAGGGTAAAATCAAACCCCAGACCTAACGCCTAGTGACCAAATTTTACTTGAAGACTCACTGAAATGATAAAATTTGACCTTGACACCTTAAAATCACTTATGTGAGAACATGTTTGATCACTGGAGGAAGGCTGCAAATACAGACTCTAACACATCCCTTAGAGGTGAATTTGAAAATCTGCTGGAAAATTTCAAGAGCGAGATGAGGCAAACTCTTGCCATGCAAATGGATACCTTGCATATCAAAAGAAAACAAGATGAAGCAGAGAGGGTTTTGGCCATCTTTTGTCCTAGGTGCACCAGAAAGCATCCTAAGAATGAATGTCCATTGAACTCTATAGAAGTGTGTTCAGTCTGTGAAGAAGACTATTCTACGAATTAGTGCCTTTCCTTGCCCAAACTTAAAGCTGCATACTAAGGGACTGTTGGGTTGTTTTATATTCTTTCCACGACTAGCCCACACAGTTAGCCAGGGGGTTAGAGGGGGGGCAGAGTCCCCCTTTGTTGCATTGATAATGTAGCAGGGGGGGTCATAGGCAGTTTGAGGTGTACTCGTAACCCCACTTTATGGGGTTTGGGGCAGCGCCCCATAAAATGTTGGATTTGGACCCTATGTTAGGATGGGCGGACCCACCTCTAGTTTTGTGCATGATTTTTGCACATGTTTTTGGACGTGATGGTTTTCAGTCCATGGTATTGGACATGATGGTTTTTAGTCCATGGTATTGGATGCTTCGGCATGTATAAATATGTATTATAACATTGAAAGGAACATAATGAAAAATCAAGCTAATAGTCCCGGTTTTGGGATCCAGGGGAAAATCTTTGCGTATATGTGTTTTATGTGTTATGCTTTCACATTGTTTATTTTATGTGTTTTAGAATTTGTATGCAGGTAATTTATGTACGGGGTTAAAACCTACAGGTACCAAAACAGCCACTAAACCACTATATTTCATGAACCAAAGGAGGCCACATGGGCCCAGGCCTTACCAGCAAGGAATGCAAGGGACATCCCAGACATATTACAACCCCAATCAAACCACTTCCATGCCTTCTTCCTAGTCCACACCCCCTCCTTGGTCCTATCCATCTCAATACCATGCTCAAATAGCTGCTCATTCATTTCACTCTTATGCTCAGTCACAGCCTCAGTGGAATGCACCCCATCAGGGGTGGAGGCCCTAGTACAACTCTCCTCCCACTCTTTTGCCTCCACCACCTACTCAACCGCAACCATGGCCTCTTGCTACACTAAGGTAGCCCCAAATATGTCCTCAACCGAACCCAAACCCGAATAATAGATAGGCCCAACAGGTATATAGTGGGGAAATGTCATGCCCGACCTATGTTGTGGAGATTCAGGAGATTAACCTCCGATCTGGGAAGGTTCTCCTAGATAACCAACCTCCCCCTAAGGAGGATGAGGAAGAAAAAGAGGAAAGTGAACCAAAAGCCACTCCACCCTTTCCTGAGAGATGAACTGGCACAACACAGCCTACCCCAGAAGACACTGAACTTCTAGGAGAATTGAAACAATTATGTGTAAAGATACCACTTCTCCAAGCCAGAAAGCATGTGCCTATATACAACAAAATGATCAAGAAGAAGTGCTTCAAGCACCCAAGCAGGCGCAGGAGAGATGCCCCAACTATCAATGTCATAGGACAACTGTCCGACCTGATGTTGGGGCAAGTAATTTGTCCAAAATATCTAAACCCTGGAAGTCCTGTAGTTAATGTCCACATCAATGGCACTGTAATCTCCCATACCCCGATTGATCTAGGGGCTGCCATTAACGTGATGTCCAAGGACACTATACTCAAGCTCAACCTTCAGGGCTCCCTAAGAAAGACCACAACAGTACTACAGTTAGCAAACTGCTCCACTGTGACCCCTCAGGGGATTGTGGAAGATGTAATTGTCTCCATTAATTCTTGGGATTACCCTGCTGATTTCTTGGTTCTCCAACCAAAGGTAAAGCTTACTGGGTATCCTCTCATCTTGGGAAGACCCTGGTTGGCTACTGCAAATGCCTACATCAGTTGTCAAGCAGGGAACATGACAAGCAAGAATGGGCATATGTCCAAACAACTAGTCCTATATCCTCCTGCCCAACCTTTGTTAGAACATGATTTACCTCTTTGGTTGGAGGAGGAAGATGGGGATGAAGTCTATTCCGCACCACTGTGTGCAATGGAAGCTACCATGGGGGGGGGGGCACAAATCGAGGATGATCTTATTGAAAACTTGATTTAGAATCCACCCCCCAATGTGTTTCCATTAGAAGAGCTGGTGGAAGAAATCCAAGCCAATCCTTTAGTTGATCTCTGTGTGGCTGATCAGACCTCTCTTTGAGTTAAGAATTTGGAATTCAGCCCAGAAAGAACCTTAAATATAAACTCATCCCTATCCACCTCTCGGAAGAAAGAACTGTGTAGCTTATTGATAAACCACTTGGATGCTTTTGCTTGGAGCTATAAGGAGATGAAGGGAGTGCACCCCTCAATCTGCACTCATCACATTTACATTAAGGAAGATTGCAAACCAGTCAGGCAGCCTCAAAGGAGGATGAATCCATCCCTTAAGGACATTGTCAAAGAAGAACTACAAAAGTTACTGGATGCAGGATTCATCTACCCTATGTCTGACAGTGAATGGGTCTCTTCTTCGGTGCTAATGCTAAAGAAAAATGGGTAGTGGAGAATCTGTGTCAATTATCGGGAACTAAACAAGGCCACCAAGAAGGACCATTTTTCTTTGCCTTTCATAGATCAAGTGTTAGATGGCCTGCCAAGGAAGAAGTTCTTCTCCTTCCTATATGGGTTTAGCGGGTACAACCATATCCAAATCAACCCAGAAGACCAAGATAAGACCACTTTCACTTGTCCTTGGGGTAGCTTTGCATACCGGGTACTTCCTTTTGGATTGTGCAATGCTCCTGCCACTTTCCAGAGAGCAGTATTGAGTATATTTGCTGAACTAGTTCATGATGCAGTGGAAATCTATATGGATGACTTTACCACTTATGGTTCTAGCTTCTAGTAAACTTTATCTAACTTGCGAAAAGTTTTGGACAAGTGCATTGAAATGAACCTGTCCCTCAGTCCTGAAAAATGTGAATTCTTGATGACTGAAGGGACCGTGCTAGGTCATGCAATCTCTCAGCAAGGATTACAAGTGGACCCCAACAAAATTGCCATGATCCAAAGGGTCCCACCCCCTCAAAAGGTAAGAGATGTTCAAAGTTTCTTAGGTTTAGCAAGGTATTATAGAATATTCATTAAGGATTTCAATAAGCTAGCCTCTCGATTGCTTGGTCTTTTGGGAAAAGATGTTGAGTTCATATGGATTGACAACTGTCAAGAGGCTTTGGATACCTTGAAAAGTAAACTGGTGACTGCCCCAATTTTGAGAGGTCCAAATTGGGCCCTACCTTTCCATATTCATACAAATTCCTCGAACAAAGTGATAGGAGCAGCCTTAGGGCAAATTGATGAGAAGCTACCTTATGCCATATATTTTGTAAGTAAAAACTTGATGAAGGCAAAACTAAACTACACTATAACTGAAAAGGAGCTCCTAGTTGTAGTCCATTCCCTAAATAAGTTCAGACACTACATCACCGGCTATCAAACATTTGTACACACTGATCATGCTGCAATTAGGTATTTAATGAACAAACCAGATGTAAATTCTCGTATTATTAGATGGTTACTTTTATTGCAGCAATTTGATTTAACCATCGTTGATAAGCCGAGTAAGGAAAATGTGGTTGTTGATTTTTTGTCTAGAATAGATATGCCTGTAGGTGAAGAAGGAATGGTGAATGATCAAATTCCAGATGAACACCTATTTTCTATCTCAGTATTCTCTCCATGGTTTGCTGATATAGAAAATTACTTGCTTTCAGCACAGTTCCCACCACACCTGTCCTCAAAAGAGAAGAGCAAGATCATGAGAAAAAGTAACCCTTTCTCCTGGATTGGGGGCAATCTCTTCAAACTTGGCCCATATCCGATTTTGAGGAAATTTGTCAGGAAGGAGGAAGTTTCTGACATTCTCCTAACATGTCACGATGGGCCCTGTGGGGGTCATTTTGTAGTAAAGAGGACTGCCTTCAAAATCATGCAAGCGGGTTACTATTGGCCCACTCTTAATCACGATGTAAGGAGATATATTAGCCAATGTGACCGATGTCAAAGGATGGGGAAACCTACTCCAAGGAATGAGATGCCCCTGCAACCTCAAGTGACTTTCAAGCCATTTGAGAAGTGGGGCATGGACTTTTTGGGTCTTGTCAACCCTCCTTCAAAGCAGAAATCTTACATCATCGTGTGCATTGATTATCTAACAAAATGAGCAGAAAAAAGACGATCAAGGCAACAACATAAGATAAAGTAGCTGAGTTTTTGAGGGAGAATATCTTCTACAAGTTTGGATATCCAAGAGAATTAGTCACAGATCAAGGGAGTCAGTTTACCTCTAATATGATTGAAGACTTGCTCACACATCACAAAATTAAGCACAGAACTTCCACCCCTTATCATCCACAAGAAAATGGAAAGGTGGAAGTCACTAATAGAGCTTTGGAAGGGATTTTGACCAAGGTAGTGAGCAACAACAAGAAAGATTGGACAGATCGATTGGTTGAGGCCACTTGGGCCTATAACACCACCTGGAAGACCACCACAGGGTTCACACCCTATGAGCTGGTCTATGGGAAGAATGATTTGTTGTCAATAGAATTTGAATAGAGCACACTAAGGATGGTAGCTCCGCTGGACCTAGATCTCAGCCATGCACAAAAGGAAAAGTTACTTCAGCTAAATGGATTGGATGAATAGAGATTGCAGACCCTTCTCCACTCAGAGGTAGTCTAACTTAAAAGGAAAATATGGCATGATAGACACCTCAAAGAAAAACAATTCCAGGAAGGAGATTGGGTGCTGTTGTATGATTCAAAGTATAAAGATTTCAAGGGCAAACTAAGGACAAGATGGCTAGGACCGTACATAGTAGAAAGGTGCAATGACAATGGTTTAGTTTTGATCAGGACCATCAATGAAGAAGCCATCCCTATGCTTTTCAATGGGCATAGGTTGAAGATCTACAGGAAGCCCCTCTCCAAGCAAGAATTCATTGATAATATGAGTAAAATAGTGTTGGTAGTGGAGCAAGGCTCTGCCTCCACTCCACCCATACCCTTAAAAAAAAAAAAAAAAAAAAAAAAAAAAAAAAAATGAAAATGAAGAGAATAAAAGATCCCTGGGTGAAATCCTCCCCTTGGAGGCGCCCAAGGTAGGCAGTGGGGGAGAAAACCTCCTGGATGCGCCCCAACTGTTTCATAAAAGAAAAAATAAAAAACAGGAACATAATTTTTTTTTTTAATGCATTACAGATTGTAGGAGGGCCATTAAAGAAAAAGGGACATGACCAAGCTGAATACACCTCTGATAGATCATTTCTCCATCGCCATTGTCTTTTCCCAGTCCCTGGTCTCACTTGTTCTTGAAATTATGCATCCTACAGGAGGCTCTATGCATTCTATAGGAGGCTCTTGTAGAAATCACAGAGAGCTCCAAATCAAGTCTAGAAAAGGATCAGACGGCTAAAAACTTGTTCTGAAGACCCGTGGACCCCCCTACCACCATTAATCCTCCTAACTCACCATTCCACACCTGCACCACTACATTTCCACTCGCTTCTTCCTTTCCTGCACAAAAAACACAGAAATCTTGTTTTTTTTGTTTTAAAAAAATGAAGAATAAAATAGTAGCATCCTGAACTTAACTCTTACCTAGTGCATACCAGCTGCTTTTCCTTTTCCTTCAGAACCTTCCTCAGCTATCTCTCCAGTCCTTGCTCGAGCCTCAGCCAAAAATTTTAGAGGGGGAAGCAGTTACAAGAAATCCTGCAGGATTCCTGTAACAGCTGATCCCCTTATAAATCGAGCTCCATAGGCAGGGCCAGTGTAGCCACAGGTGTATAAAGCACACAGGGAGCCAGACCTGATTAAAGATCATCAGTACAAGGTAGTTGAGCCACCAATTCAGAAGCCACGGGCGTCAGCAGTAGTAATCCATGAACACAATGCCAAAATCTGAAGCATGCAACAACACGGTAGTGACTAACAACTAAGTAACTAAACCCGTTCCTCTGTTGCATGAGTATAATTTAAAAAACTGCATGGATAGTGATATGGTTATGATTAAATGAGATCGGTGGCCAGCTAATTGGCCACCCTCGTCCAGTTCAAACAACACCCCTCATCCAGTTTGAACAACGCCTCGTCTAGTTCAAACAACGCTCAGTGGGTGCAATCAGCACCTGTGTTCAGTCAACTCGGAAAAGAAAACTCAAAGCAGGTAGTGGTGGTGGCATATAATAGGAATGATGGAAGTGACTGCGGGAAGGCGGCATGAAGATTCATTATGGCACTGAAGTAGGGACCAACGGTCTGGATGGGGATAACATACCCTTCCTGCCACCTCACCTCGTCACCGCAGAACATGCTTGTAAGCTTAAGTACGCTGCAGTCGAACGCCTCCACCACCTTTGTTTGCATTTGTATCGATGAGCTCTCAGCTGTAGCAACCTAACTACCACCTTCAGAATCTTGAAACAATCGCTCTCTACCAATTTTAGAACCCTTTCGCTTATCGGGCTCTACAGGAGCATTATTGCACTCTACAGAAGTGGAAACACAGTCCTACAGGAGCCCTTCTACAGGAGGGCCAATGAGCAGCTTTGCAGAGGAAAATTCGAGATTTTATGCCAAATTCGAGCTCGAAAATGTAGGCTCAGTAAAACCCTCTCTGCATTTCATATATCTACAAAAGGTGGTGGGATTTGAAGCAAAGTATTGAGTTAAAAAGAAAGGAAAAGTGAGAACAGAGTTTGCCTGTGTTTTAAAAAATATATATGCAATTTCCCCATTTGCTCTCTGCGCTGAAAAACTGTCTTTTCCACTTCCGTGGTATTCGCCTGTGTAAAGAAAGGATTCACCCATAGAAAATCAAGCCTGTAAAAAATTGAATTTGCATTGGGTAGTTTGTTTATTTTGTGGAAGGAAAAAATAAATTGTCTTGTATACTCTCTATTTTTTTCAAGATATTGTTTCCGTCAAACAGCCCGGGAAGTAAATTAAGTTTGAGAACAGAGTTTGAAGGGAAGGAGAATTGCAATTTGTTTTTCTAAAAAGGAAGAACACGAAAAATTCTCTCTCTAGTTCCAAAAAAAAAAAAAAACCTCAACTGTTCCTTTATTTTTGGGTTTGAAATTTGCTGCCTTCCTCCTCACTTGAAACATTCCAGCAGTCTCAAAACATCATGACAAGGGGCTTTATGAGGAAGGAGCCTCTGAATTCAGCTAAACTACATGAACATCCAAAAGTGGTAGCCCTCTTTACCAGGGCAAATTGGATGTATTTCTTTGAGAAGTTTCATGGGTATGATGAGGAAGTCACCGAGGAATTTTTATTGTCTTTAAAACCTCAATCAAAAACCCATGCCACAGTCAGTTTCAGGGGTCTAACCATAGAACTTACACTAGAGTTAATCAGCAGGATTACAAGTCTCCCACTTGGGCTCCCTTGGAGAAAAGAAGAAAAACCACTAGGACAAGTTGCTAAGAAGACCTTTTTCCAGCCTGATGAACATCATGTGGAGGATAAGAATGGGATCAGGAGGACAAGTATACCTTATCCATGGGATGAGGTCAGCTATCAAATCATGAAGTATATCTCCTGTGAGGGAAGATACAATATCGTTTATGGGTATCATTTCAGACTGTTACATGAACTAAGATATGGCAAAGACCTTCCTGCATCCAGAAAACTTAGTCTTCCATACTTTCTCCTCCAATCTTTAATAGAGTGTAGCACCAAATTGAATGTAGGGGTTCCAGGCCAACTAGCTCACCATGGGCTCATTAAATTGCTGGTGGAGGATGCCTTCCACACTTACACAATCCCTATAGCTTGGGAGATTTTCAGGAACATGACTAAAGAAGATGATATAAAAACTCTCACTGATGAGCTTAGTCCATCTAGAAGTGAAGAGGAGGAACAAAAAGAGGAAGCTGAAAAGGAAATCCATGAAGAAGAACATAACATTCAATTGGAAGAAGAAAAAGAAGAAAAACAGAGAGGAGAGGAGAAACATGACACCACCACAAATGAGCCTAAAGCAGAGAAGAAGATAGCATCAAAGCAGAAAAAGGGAAAACCGTAGCAGAGAAAAGGAAGAGGACAAGAACTGAAAAGAAGAAGCCTAAGACAGTTCAGAAAAAAGGCTGCCATAGGAAAGGCAGAAAATAAACAAGCAGAGAGAAAATAGAGTCAAAGACAACAGACACAAAACTAGAAGAAATAGGTAAAATAGCAGATGAAAAAGAAGAAACACAACAAGAAGAAGTGTCTCCTGAGACACTAGCAAGAGAAGCAGCAGTTGTTATTGCTGCACTTAATACTCCAGCCAAGCCCAAAGGAAAAAGGAAGAGACCCATCTATGTACTTCAAAGCTCGAAAGAGCACCAGAATCAAGATGGGGAAACCTCAGGCACCTTCAAAGGAGCCCATCATCATTGAGGATGTACCTACTGCAACAAAGGAGGAATCTCCCTCCAAAAGCCCCATCACTTATGAGAAAGGAAGTCCTAAGACCTATACTTGGAAAGAAAGGATCAAACTAATGGACTCCAAAACGGCCCTCCAGGAGGTGCAGACCTCTCTACCGGAGACATTGGGAAAGCTCAAAGAGACTGAAAAACTTGAAAAGAAGGCAGACGAACAAACCAAGGAGGAAGACAAGGCAAAAGAGATACCAGAGCCTAGACCTCAGCCTAACTTAGGCTCTTACTACAACTTTCTTGAAGGTGGGAAGATCATCCCACAAAATTTTGCAGTTCCTCTTTTCTTCGAGCTAGAAAAGGAAAGAATCAAGACCCATACATGGATGTAGATTGCAAAATCAAAAGGGGTGGAAGACATTGGGCACATGGAAAATAGGTTGAGAGAGATGGGCAAAGAATTGAGCATGGTTAGGCATACAGCAAGCATCATAAGAGCTTAATTAGAAGCAGAAAATGAAATGTTGAAGAAGCAGATGCAAGAAAGGGAACCTCAAGGAGGAAATGAGCTATCAATCTTAAAGAAATAGTGGCAGGAAGAGGAACCCCAGGCAGACATTGAGGCAGCGAAAAGATAGCAACAGGAAGAGGAACCCTAGGTAGACAGTGAGACATTGATAAAACAACAACAAGAAAGGGAATCCCACAAAAAAAATGAGGTGTTGATTTTGAGAATGCAGCTACTAGAAAAGGAAGCCCAGAGGAGCACAATACCTTTTCAAGATTATGGCCAATTCATGCATTTATGTGATCACAGTTAAGCTGAGGATAAAGCGAAGCTAGCAAAATTTTACCTGCACAACATGGCACTTACTGACATGAACTTATGGGATCCAAATGCTGCGTTGGGAGACTTGCAGCTGATGGCTATGGCATCTTGGATGAGCCATGGAGAGAAAAGGGCAGCAGAGATCCAGAAAGTGATGGAAAAAGAGTTGAATGAACCCCTGATGGTTAGAGAAGAACCATCAGACCCTTTGGCTCTCATATATGCCCACCAACACCTTGCAGCTAATCCTCAAGTTGTCCCAGACTATGTTGATAAGCAGGCCTAGGCTATTGCTCACTTTGAGGACATGGAGAGATTATTTGGAGATGACTACATTCATGCCTGCATGAGAAGGTGGAATACATTGCCACACAGCCTAAGGATCAGGGAGTATCACTCCCCAAACAGGATGAGGGAAGCCATGAGGATAATGCCCCTGTATAAGCACTCAATTCAAAGTTTGAAGGCCAATTGGATTGGCCTTAAATTTAGTCCTACACTGCTGCTAGGACTATTGGAAGGAGTAAGAGAGGAGGAAGAACAGAAACAGTGGGAAGAGGTGGATAGGAAGGCAGGTTTCCATGATAAAGAGGAAGATATCACATCAGAGGCACGGGATGTTAAGGAATCTGTCAGAGCCATCAAGGATGAAGAGTTAGATTAGTTTCTCAAAGGATGAGCAACCCATTCAGTAGGGGGGTGATGATGAGCCCCAGAAATGGGTAATTATATGGGCTCATTTTGCCTCTTATTTCAACTTAATCAACCATTCTAATTAGTTTATTGCAAGTTTTTGAACATATTTATGCTAATAGAGTGAATTGGGTTAGTCACTTTGCCATGTAGTCTAATGTGTGCTTTATGCAGATTTTTTGGCCAATTTTGGACAAATTCAAGGGATTTATGAGCAAATGGAAGCCAAAACTTGAGGAAAATAGGGAAGAGGATTTGTAGGGGGTTTCTCCTTCATTTACGACCCCTTTCCTCTAATCCCCCATCAGTAACTCGGAGCACAAAGGTCCACATTGATGATTCCAAGGGGCAGCCGAGCAATTAAAGAAGGATTGTTGTTTATCTCCAGTTCTAGGAAGCCGAGTTCCTTGATTTTAGGAGAACTGTTGGAGGACTCCATTTGTATAAATAAGGGGGCTTAGAGCCTCAGTAGGTTAGCTATTTATGAGTAGAATTTTCGCACTTTTGTGCAGCACATTGTTCAGCTTATTTTCGAGTTCCTTTTGAGAACAATTGATGTAATTGTTGGAAATAATACTGAGAGGGGGGGGTGAATCAGTATTATCAAATTCTTATCAATTTATACAAATATTTTCAGTTCTGACAATTTAAACTTGCATATACCTTCCAAACTTATAATTTAATTTATTCTTCAGATGTTTGTCATTAATCTATATGTGAGAACCATAGAATAATGAGCAGGAACACAAAATAGATAGTCACACCAAGGAACACAA
>APFE030559965.1:35590-52746 GCA_000404065.3 Pinus taeda
TTTCTTTTCAGAAGTAGCTTGAATAAATGAAATTTACCTTTTTAGTAGTCAATAGCACTCATTTCATCAGTTTTCATCTCTTTTCCTGTAAAAGTAGGGTTAGTAGGTAAATTAGAGTTTGCTAGGGTTTGCATTGCATTTCAATTTTCCTTCTCTTTCTGCAAGTAGAATAGTCCTTGTAGAGTTAGCTTTCTTTCATCATAATTAAAAGCTTCTTCTGAGAATCCATAGAAGTTGGCTTAAGCTCCTAGTGATCTTGCGCCAACTGACCAAGCGACAACCTACAGTAAGAGCTAGTACTTGTGCATACAACACCGTCACTTCCCAGTTTGTTACGAACTACCAGGTTGATAAAAGTAAAGAAGGAAGCCCCAAGAGTTGCAGCATTATTGCTGCAATATTGGTGCTCACAAGTATAGACATCTGGTTGGGAGTCTAATCTACTTGACTACAACAAGGTCTGATTTGGCTTATGCAGTTAGTGCATTGAGCCAATTTATGTCAAAGCCCCTTGAGAGCCATTGGGTTATAGCGAAAGGTTTTTTGAGGTATATCCAGGGAACCTTAGATTTTGGTATTGTTCATATTGATTCGTGTGATGTTAGATTGACAAGTTTTTAAGACTCCAATTGGGCTGGAAATGTAGATGACAGACGATCCATGTCAGGCTATGCATTCAGCATTGGATCTGGGGTGATTACATGGAGCAACAAAAAGCAGAACACAGTATCCTTGTCTTCTATAGAAGAAGAATATCAAGCTATGTGTCCAACAACATGTGAAGCAGTTTGGTTGAGGAGACTTCTCCTTGATGCTGGAGAAGAATAGAAGGTTGCAACAATGATCAAATGTGACAACCACAGCTCCATCAAACTTGCAAACAACCCAGTATTCTATAAGAACACAAAGCATATTGATACATAGTTTCATTTTGTCAGGGAGAAAGTTCAGTCAAAAGAAATTCATATTGAATATTGTAATAGTTGTGACAATGCTGCTAATATTTTTACCAAACCTCTTGGTAGAATCAAATTTGAGCTGTTTATGGAAGTTTTAGGCATATTTGTGAATCCATTTCTCCATTAAGGGGGAGTGTTGAGATTAACGTAGAACTGGCTTAATAGAGTAACAATTCAAATTGAAACCTAGTTTAGGATTCTGTTCCTGTTTTCTAGGAGTCTATTCAACTCCCCTAAATGTGTACATATTATGTATATCTATCATGTAATCAATTGTAAGCCAGAGCGTGTTCGACAGAGAGAGTCTTACGGGTGGTGTTTCACACCTATAAGCTACTCAGATGATTTAATAAAGTTTGATTCATATTTTTACTTTTTTCACATGGATGGTATTTGAAACCCGCATGAAAGGAGTCGTCTACTGAGGTGGAGGAGGTGGAGGAATTGTTCAGAAGGCCAAAAGTGGCCGAAATCCAGGTAAAAAAAATTCAAAAAATATTGTAGAAGCAGTGTTTGAATCATGTTTTTGATGGTGGAAATGGATTCAGCACAATCAAAAACTTTTAAGGCACCTAAAATTATGAATTTTGATAGCTTTAACTTGGATTTACAAAAATCTTTGCAATTTTTTTTCAAAATATGGCCAGAATTTTCGTAACTTTCATAACAAAAGAGCATCATTTTTAGACTACGACATGTGAAATGGTAAAAGACTGTGATCGTCGGGAGCAGGTGCAATTCCCATATTACACGACAATTTTTTTATTTTTTCTTGGATAATGATATGCCTGATAGACTTGGCCTGTATATCCCATAGAAGTAGATTAGGGTTTCTAGCTTTTTTGTCTCGGAAAATTGAATAAGAGGGCAATCTCCTCTTACTATTCTCAAACTCACTTTCTTTTTCAAATTCAACATTCCTTTAGTTCATAGTCTACTTAAATATCGTTCTTCAACAGCACATACGTAAGCGCTGACTCTACTGTAGTGTATTGCATTTTTGAGTTTTTCTTTGGACAGAAAGAACGGGTCCTCTTTGAAATATTTGTCTCACGAGTATTTTATGTTGCATTGACTAACAAACTCTATAGGATTTGGGCTTTTTTCGATGAGTGAGCGTCGAATGATTTTAGAGGCCACCACTCATAAGTTCTCTTTAATGACCCATTATAAAAATGTTCACAAGAGATGACGCTAAGCACTATCGTTGTTCATCTTATGTTGTTCTGCGCCACCATATCAATGGTGGGGATGGCTTTAGTTGTTACATGGGACAACATTTGGAGGTCATGCCATGATTATATGGCCACTAGATGGGCTAATAATGGCATGAACGATAAATCCATAAAAGAGCTCTTGTGTCTCATTTATGGAAAATCTATTATGCCACAGCTTGCAATGGAGTGTGTTATTTGCTTGACAGAATTTGTGGGAGGAGAAGATGTGAGAGTGTTGCGGAGCTGCAACCGTGGCTTCCACATGGCTTGTTTAGACAAATGGCTTTGTTCTCAGTCTTCTTGCCCTACCTGTAGACATTGTCCTCATTTTGGTTCTAAAAATGGGGCAAACCACATCCAACCCACCAAATTATGTGTTCGGGAAGTGCAGAAGCATCAACCGAGAGCTTCTCAGTAGTGTGGCACAATCATCGACTTAAATTTTGGGGTTAATTGATAGATCTATGATTGACCAGATTATACTCAAAGCACACTTGTGTTCGAGTGTACCACGAAAGAAAACGATAGCATTGTTGCACACAGTTTGGAAGCATGTCAGCCTCTGGGTACCAAAATTATAAGGCTAATTCTCATCAAATTTCATTGATATTGATGTAATTATGATGTCAAGTGACAGTAAAATAAGACAAAATATCTAGAGGCGTACTTGGAATTTAAAATACTTCATCCATGTCAAAAGAAAATGATGATTACAATGACTCTTTTTCAAGGTAATATGGAAATTTTAGGAAAGATTTCAACAATTTGAGTGACTGGAGTTCTACTAATTATGATAATTGTACTTTAACGATAAAGTAAAAACAAGTGAAATTACATAACATGACATACCTGAATTGTCAATTTCGTCTCAAATAGTATAAATTGTGGTTACTGAATAGAGAATCAAATGACCACCAAATTGTGTCCATGTCATTTTCCAACAAATTGACAATGTTTTCTCTCATATTATGGAAAAGCAAAATTTTATAAGTGGGTGAAAGCATAGAGTTTGGTTGCATTTTTTTGATGAAAGAGAGCGTGTTTAAGTATGACTCGACTGATTTTTTTTTTAATACCATTTCTACCACAAGACCTCACGTAAACTAAGAGCTCGACCAAGAGCGTGATAATAGCTCCAACAAGAGTATTGGAGCTTGATTGTCACGCCTCTACCCTCGCGGTAGTCTTTCAACCACATGAAGGGGGGTGTGGCACCACCACTCGATTTCTTTTCACCAATACTTTCAAGTGTGGACTATGCCTAACATTCCCTACTTAGTTTATTTTTCACTTTCTAAGTATAAACATTCATAAGCATAGTGAAAATATTAATTTACACATCTTTTCCCACAATAATAATGATAATAATTCAAATATACAAAATTAGCTCTTAGAGAGGAACCCCAACTTCCTTCTCACAAAAACAGTGAATTTGCACAATTTGGGATGCAACCATACAACCTGCCCGAATTATCGTTTGGAGTGCCCGCCCTTCACTTGGTCGGGTCGCCCAACACACCGGGTAGAGGTGCCTACACCGAGGCCACCCTCCGCACTGACCGTCGTTCACCATTTAGCGAAACTTGCAGGTCTGCCCGCGCGCCCACTTCCATTCATCGAACTTGCCACCATGCAAACTTTCCCATGGCGTTTCACCCGCCAAGTGCACACCCATAGTATACCTGACCATTCAACCTTCATGTAACCCATTTCTCATTTACCCAAACTCCCCGTTCACACCTGTCGCAGGTGCACCATCCACCCGAGTCACCTACCCGACTTGCTCAACTCACCGCAGGCGTACCACCCAACCGAGATCACCCTACCTGACTCGTCACGGTGCCACTTAACCAGCTCACCCGCCTACCTTTCCACCTACAGCTAGTTCTCCTGTGCGACCTACCTATGTCTCAACATGTTCAACACTTTTGTGCCTGTTTAACTCAACTTGGTACTTCGGTTAGGGTACCCGCCTCCACCTCACCCTTCACCTTATGTGCCCAACTTCTGCAACTTGCTTTCCACCTTAGCTCACCTTGTGTTAGACTTGTAAGACTTTTGTTGAATGCCTTCCTTCCCATCCACTTCGATCGCTAGTATATACGCCCATCCATGAATGACTCGTGGGTTGGCCCGCCTAGGCCGACCTGCTCATTTTGCCAACTCAACCACAACATCATGTCGACTCGCCCACACTGTCACCCCATTGGGTCCACATGCCAAACTCACATGGTATAAGGCAACCTTCGTGAAGTTTGCCATACTTAGACAAGTTTCCAATTCTCGATTTTTTGACACCTCCATTGGCTCGTCAGGTTCATGCCCCGAGAGCCTTTAACTAATCACCCCAGCTCATCGCTCTTCTCCAACTCGTCCCATCATCACAATGAAACATCATAACCAATGCACCCTCTCACCGACTCGTCGCACTAGCCGACTTGTCGCTCAACCGGCTCGTCGCACATAACTAGGAGCGCTCACCCAACTTGTCACACATCGCATCAGTGACTCAAGGGCTTGACATACTCCCCAACTCTAAATGGGTTGTCATCCTCAACAACTCTCCACCCCAGCAAACATCTGTCGCCAAGACTATCAATCAACCATCGTCACTGTGCTACCAGCTTCAACACCCAAAGATGCTCATATTGCCTGCCTTTCTTCCAATGTCACATAAACCATTTGTTTATGCCTTCGCAACCAGGAAGTCTCCTCAATCTGTAACTTCTGTCAGTCCATATATTGCAAACATCCCTGCAACATATATAATACATCTGTCTCCATCATGTATCATGAATCATGTGAATCTCTACATAATACTCCATCCAACACAACATCTCAGTCGAAACCAAGACATCTATCTGAAACAAACTTGGTGCACTACATGCCCCCATGTCATCGAACTAGTTCGGTAGCTAATCCAGCCGTAATTCTCAACCCATGGGAATGTACCTTCTCCATGCCACCATTGGTTATTTCTCAGAATCCTATTACAATCTCAACTCGATCAAGAATCCATCCAAAATATGTCATGCTCAGGTGCATGGTATTCCCATCACATCCGCAACATGCTGCCCCTGATGCTAATGCCAATGTGTTGCTATGCAATCACAAACATGCAAGCATCATCAGCCTGTCAAATAAAGAAGCCTTGTCCCCAAGGCCCCTTGTCAAGGTGGTGTAGGCCTTCTAAATGTTAAAGTTACTGCACAAACCTACCTCCAAGGTTTTCTATCAAGAGTAGCTGCAAGCCTCTTGCCATGTATGGTTACCTACGCAAAACTCAGCTTCAAGGTATCTCCATCCTCTTTCGGCTTGATCTTGCGCCTTAATTCAACAACCTCTTTTAACAACTCAGCCTCAAAAGGGTCTATCAACTTGTGCTTCGACTTGAGTTCCTTCTTAAGGTACTTCAACTCCTTGCTTGGCTCATCTAAGAACTTCGATCCTGGTTCTGCTTGAGTTCCTTCAAGCTTGTCCTTCATCGCATCCTGCTTAAGTGTACCAATCAAGAACACATCGAATCCTTCCAATCGAAGTGAAATAAGTATCTGAACATCTGGTTGTATGTTTCGGTGGTAGTCCCCAAGTCTATCAATGTAATGAAGCTCCTATTTCTCTATCACAACGATCTTTCTACCAAGAAAGTCCTTCTGTATACCATCCTCAAGCTCCTTGACTTTAGCCTGTGCTATAGTGTTTTTCTCCCTTATTCAAACTCTTTCATTAATGAGTTCTTGGAGTCTAAGATCACCCTGTCGGATCTCCTCCTCAAGCTCCTTGAGTTCATCAGTCTCCACATGAAGATTATTCAAGTCTTCCCGCAAATCTGCTATCTTTCTTCCTATATGTATTAAGGGTTCCCACTCTCGTCCAAAAGCTTCGTAGCATCTCTGTGTTTCTTCTTTCCAATAATCAGTCATGTCTTCAAGTTTTTGAAGTGCCCATTCAACCATCTTCATCTGTTTGGCAAGTCTTCGTTACCTGCTTCACTTTCAATAGTCATCAGCCTTCAAAACCCAAAACTTCCACTGAATTAACTCAAATACCAACTGTCACAATGTGTAGTTGTACCACTTCATTGAATCACCAAAGCCAACAGAATACAGAGCTCTGATACCACCTGTCAAGCCCCTACATTGGTAGTAGTCTTTCAATCGCACGAAGGGGGGTGCAGCACCACCACCCGAATTCTTTTCACCAGTACTTTCAAGTGTGGACTATGATTAACATTCCATACTTAGCTTATTTTTCACTTTCTAAGTTTAAACATTCATAAGCACAACCCAAACATTCATTTACACATCTTTCATCATCATTATCACTTTACACATATGCACAACAGAAATATAACGGGAGGGGAAACTCCCTGAAGATGATTTTGCCCATAATAATAATGATAATAATTCAAATATACGAAATCAGCTCTTGGAGAGGAACCCCAACTTCCTTCTCACAAAAACAGTCAATTTACACAATTTGGCCTACAACCATGTAGCCTGCCCAAACTGTCATTCGGAGCCCCTGCCCTTCACCGGGTCAGGTCGCCCAACACACCGGGTCGAGGTGCCCACAACAGAGCCGCCCTCCACACCAACCATCGTTCACCGTTCAATGAAACTCGTGGGTCTACCTGCACGCCCACCTCCATTCAACACTTCGTTCGTCGAGCTTGCCATCGTGTAAACTTGCCCATGGCGTGTCGCCTGCCTAGTGCACACCCGCAGTCCACCTAACCATTCAACCTTCATGTCGCCCATTCCGTGCTCACCAGGACTCCCCGTTCACGCCTGCCACGGGCGCACCGCCCACTTGGATCGCCTACCCGGCTCGCTCAACTCGCTGTGGGCGCACCGCCCAACCAGGGTCACCCTACCCAACTCGTCACGACGCCCACTTAACCAACTCGTCCACCTACTGTGTCGACCGTCCCCCTGCCTTTCTGCCTGCTACTCGTCCGCGCACCCAACCTGCCTACGGCTCGTCCCCCCACCTGACTTGCCTATGTCTCAATCCGTTCAACACTTTTGCGGCCTGTTTAACTCGGCTTGGTGCTTCGGTTTAGGGTACCCACCAGCAGCTCGCCCTTCGCCTTATGCGCCCAACTTCTGCAATTTTCTTTGCACCTTAGCTCGCCTTGTGTTAGACTTGTAAGACTTTTGTTGAATGCCTTCCTTCCCATCCACTTCGACCACTAATATATACGCCCATCCGTGGATGACTCGTGGGTTGGTCCGCGCAGGCCGACCTGCCCATTCGGCCAACTCGCCCACAACATCATGTCTGCTCACCCACTTCGCACGTCGGCTCGCCCACACCGCTGCCCCGTCGGATCCACATGCCAAACTCACATGGTATAAGACGACCTTCATGAAGTTCTCCATACTTAACCAAATTTTCAATTCTTGATTTTTCGACACCTCCATTGGCTCATCGCGCTCGTGCCTCGACACCCTTAATCGACTGCCCAGCTCATCGCACTTCTCCAACTCATCACATCATTGCAACCAATGCGCCCAGTCGCCAACTCGTGGGTCACCCGACTCGTCACACATAACTGGAAGTGCTCACCCAGCTTGTCGCACATCGCATCCGCGACTCGTAAGGCTTGGATTTATGGTGAATGGGTGCTTTTAAGGCACTCCTTGCAATAGGTCGCTGGTTCAAATCCCCCATGGGTACTTACCTACCAAAAAAAAAAAAAAATTCATATTTGTATTTTGTGTCATTTGTTTGTCAACTAGTTTAGGTGAGGATTTGAATTGTTGACTTTTTTGGAAAGAGTAGTACACTTATTCACAATCAATTCAAACACATCCATTACTATGTACACATTTTGATTTATAGATCATCAAGAGTAACTAAATTATAAATTTATTTGAAATTAATATTATTAGAAATATTATATAAATTAATTAACACACACATATATATAATTATACGATAGCTTGATCATAAATATTCTTCCTATTTTTATAGAAAAAACCTTACACATATAAAAATTTTTTTCAAAATCATAATATTTAAAAATAATAATTATTTAATAATCTCAATATAATTATAAAATGAAAATAAATTTTATTAAATTATTAAAAAATTATTAAAAATAATTCTATAATAATTATTTAAAATAATCAAAACGGTCCCAAAAGAAAAAACAAACCAAACAATACCGAAAAAGTAATTTTGAAAAATAAATGAGATACTTTATTGATTAGTAAAGTTATGAGAACTTGGCCTCCACTAAATTTTATCTAAAAGTGAATCATTTAAACCAATTAAATTTACATAATCTAATGATTCCTTTCTACGACTAAGTTTTTATACTAGTATATAGATATCTTTCTTTTGAGAAAACATTCTCAGTTTTTATTTTAAAAAAAGGGAAAAAAAATCTTTTAAGAAAACATTCTCAGTTTATTAAAAATAAATTGATTGGGTGGTTCTTTGATTCTATATACAGTCGTTACAACTTACACGATGACAATTGACATTTAAGGTAATGTTAAGGAGATATTAAAATATTAATTTATTGGTAATGTACAATTATCATCATTAGCGTTGATTTCAATCACTCATAAAGTGGAAATCTTTCTGAGATTTTCCATATTACCTTTAAACGGGTCATTACACTCTTCATTATGATTTCTTTTGGGAGGCACCGAGTATTTGAAATTCCAGGCCGGCCTCTATCCAAAGATATTCCGTGTCGCTTGATATTTTAATATTATCAATCTCAACAATATTTGATGAGTATTAGCTTTCTAACTTCGGAAAACATGAAATACTATTATTCATTTATCATTTAAAATATATGAATAAATCATTTTATTTAAATTTCATGTTTGACTTTTCTATATGTTTTGGTTTACTAATCGAATGCATTCATATTACAGCAATATGTACATTATTATGTAAATATTTTGATCGGTAGTATTAGAATTATAACTAATCAAATGGTTAGTAAATATGATAATTATAAAAATATTCATCTATACCTCATGTACAATTATCATCTTTAGAATTGATTTTAGTAACTCAGAATGTTGAAATCTTTTTTAAAATTTCCATGTTAATTTGAAAAGGGTCATTACAGTCATCAATTCCTTTTGACAATCGCGGAGTATTTGAAATTCCAGGCCCGCCTCAATTAAGAGATATTCCGTCTTCATTTTACTGTCGGTTGATATCTTAATTATATCAATCTCAACGATATTTGATGACTAATAATGAGCCTGCGCTTCCGGGACATATAATTTGGTGGGCTAAATGTGGTTTGCCACATCAGAATGAAGACAATGTCTATAGTTAGGGCAAGAAGAGTGAGAACGAAGCCATGTGTCTACACAAGTTATCTAAAAATGGCGTCAAACACAATTTGGTGTAGCCACTACCGCCTAACCCCAAACTCTAAGTCGATGATTGCACCAGGCTCCTGAGGAGCTCTCGGCTGATGACTCTGCGCTTCCTAGACATATAATTTAGCGGGCTGAATGTTGTTTGCCTCATCTTTAAAGCCAAAATGAAGATAATGTCTATAGGTAGGGCAAGAAGAGTGAGAACAGAGCCATTTGTCTACACATTGCATGTGGAAGCCATGGTTGCAGCTCAGCAGCACTCTCGCATCTTCTCCTCCCACGAATTATGTCAAGCAGATAACACACTCTGCTGCAAGTTGTGGCATAATAGATTTTCCATAAACGAGACAAGGGAGCGGTTTTATGGATTTGTCATCCATGCCTGTATTAGCCCGTCTATTGGCCATATGATGATGCCATGACCTCCAAATGTTGTCCCATGGAAGGACTAAAGCCAGCCCCGCCAGAGATATGGCGGCGCAGAACAATGCAAGATAAAAAACGATAGTGCTTTCTGTCCAACTTTTGTGTAAGGGGTCTATTGAGAACTTATTGGAGGCGGCCTCTAAACTCATTCGGCCCTCACTCATAGAAAAATTGCCCAAATCCTCTCTCTTCTTCCCTCTCTCCCCCTTCCATCTATATCTCTATCTCCCTTTATCTCTCCTTCTTCATCTCTCTATATCACCCTGCAAACATACACAATATTTATCTTTATCTAGCTATATCTCTCTCTCTCTCCCTCTCCCCCTCTCTCTCTTCCCCTTCTCTCCCTATGTCTCCCCTTCTATCTCTCTTCCCTCCTACTCTCTTCTCTCCATATTGCTTCTCTCTCTCTCTCTCTTCTCCTCTCTCCTCTATATATATATTAGATATATATAAAAGATATATATATATATATATATATATCGAGCTTAATTTTAGATCATTCAATTTTTTTTATAGAGGTGCGATTAAGCCCCTCTTCACCACTTATATGGCTCAATCAAGGGTTTACTAAACCTTGGATCGAGTTATTTGAATTTCAAATTTAAGCGCTCAATCAAGCCTCTTAAGTCCTCAAATCCACAATTTCAGCACCCCTTCTGCAAAATTGCCTACAACACCATCTTGTACCGTAGTGTACTTAGGTTTAAATTTTTCCGTAGATGGACGAGTTGATCATGTTAGATTCATTAAGGAATCATCTATCCAATGGCATATGAGTTTGACATTTTTGAATTCATATGATATTTTTCATCTAATTTCTTCTAAACATAATGTTTGAATTTTTTAAAACTATTTTAAAGAGGTTGAATGAAAAATCAATATCATAAAATATACACAACCAAAAAAAATTCAAAAAATACCATTATCTTTGTTTCTGCAAAATGCAATTGATATATTACATCACGAACTTCAAAAAATAATAAAAAATATATTTTTTCATAAACAAACATAAATTTAATATGAAAAAATTAACTCTTTCCATGTACATCATGCTCTTATATATATATACACACACACACACACACACATTTTAGAGTAGGTTATGATACTTGAACGCAAGCATACCTTAAATATGTGTAAAAATTTGCAAGGAAAAATATCTCATTTAATGGAAAATTAACATATTAGACAACGGTAAATATTTTTACAAAAAATATCATTAGGACTACAACATAATTCTCCATATTTTGTCTTTTTACACCTAATCAAAGTTCACAGTGCTTATATGAATTTTGAGGGCTTCAATTCAATAAAAGAGAAAAAAAAAACATGAAATTTCATCACGACATTTGGCCCAAAAATGTAACCCATCTTCATGAATTTACTCAAATATCAAAGTTTTTTTATATTAATATGAAAACATAGTTGTACAGAGAATGAACAAATTAGAGAATCAATTCAATTTTGATAATATGAAAAATTATTTGTACAAATAATCAATAAAGTAGGTAATTAGTTCACTTTTTGGTAAAATTTAGTGAAGGACTAGGTTCTAATATGGCTATTAAATTTATTACTCATTAAAATATTGGGTTTATTTTGTAAGCTACTTTTTCATGTCTTAATCTCTTATATTTTTTTCATATTTTTCCCTTTATTAAAAATGCAGATAATTTTATGTATGTGTTTAATTATATTTTAAAAATTTGTCTATCATAATTTAAAAAAAAAGTTCTTATTAATACAAATTTGTCTATGTAAGTTTAATTTTTGAAATAAGATATACCTTTTCCTTTAAACAAGGAGCCACTGCCGTGGCGGTAGTCCCTGCCGGGCTCTGCAGGGAATTTCTAGCAACAAGTCATATTTATAAATAACAAAGGAATTGGAAATGGAAACAGTGGAAAGACATAATGAAAAATGCAGCATAACTTTAAGAATATTTCTGCAAGTTAACAAAAAGAAGCAGTGGAAAGACAAAATGAAAAAATGCACCATAACTTTAAGAATATTTCTGAAAGTTAACATTATTGTTGATTGCATTTGTGAAATGAAATAACAATAGATTGTCTATTGAAATCTATATTTTACTAGTTAAACATGTTGCCCAATGTTGTATATTTCCTTTATAACATCACTTGGATTGTCATGAGTTATGAGCATTAAAAAATAAGCGATAGAACAACAGGAATTTGAGAAACTTCGAGAAAAGATGTGAGATGTGAGTTATCTAACATGCTTGCTTTTAATTTTTGACGATTGACCAAACAGAACAATATAAGAACTGTTCGTATGCTTTAATTTGCGAATTACAAAGGAAACAAAATAACAAAAACTTGATGAGCGCATACCTTAACATTAACATAGAGTTAATTGGTCCAAAGTTAGAGTGCTAGGGTTAACAATGTGCAATTTCCAACATTCATATTCATTATTAATAAGTGAATTTTAACAATAAATCCACTTCTTCACTTCTTGAGAATGTATTGGTTCATCACTTCTTTACCTATATATTCATATTGATTATTAATAAGTGAATTTTAACAATAAATTCACTTCTTCACTTCTTGAGAATGTATTGGTTGATCACTTCTTTACCTATATGATTTGATTAAGTGAATGAGGATTGAATTTGCATACTTTCAAGACAGAACGAGATTGCATAAACAATAAAATAACATTATATTCGAACCAAACACTCCAAAGATTGCACAAACATTATGTTGAAGGGAGAATACAATACATTAAAGGAAAAGGGAAAACTATGCGCTACAAAAGGTCTTATCTATCAAATACATGCGAAGACTATATTTAAAAGTATGTTGGAAGGATCTACGAGCAATGTGATGAATAATATATCAAAATGTGCGTTGAATATACATGTGTTGAAAGGGTAATAAAAACAATACATTAAAGAGACATTGCATTGAGTCGAAAACCATACACAGGAAACAAATAAGAGACATTGCATTGAGTCGAAAACCATACACAAGAAACAAATAAAAGGTTTGATAAATGATGCAAAGTTTTATATTATTTACTGCCAAAAGAAATATAGTAAATACATTGAGGGAGAATATGTCACATAGTGAGTTGAGGAAGAATATATTACATTGCAATACGTTGGAGAATAATGCAATATATTACATTAAAATGTGTTGAAGAGATATTGAAATGTGTTGAATACATATTGCAAATTCGTTGAAGAATATTGTTGTGCATTGAAAGGATGATACAAGCAATGCATTATGTTGAGATGATATATTAATACTGGTGCAATATATTAAAGCAGTGAATATATAAAATAGCAGCACGTTGAACAAAAATTTACAAAATGTGTTGAAAGGATTAGTAATTACATCAAAATAAAGTGCGTTGAAAACAATGGAAAACCCATTTAAGAGTAGGATTGCGAATCCATCAAAGGCTGTGTTGAAAACTATCCAAGCTAGGCATTGCAGAGAATATGTAACAAGCAATGCATTGAAAGATAAATACGTTGACAATATGTTGGAAGCAAATATAAAGGTGCATTGAATAGGATATGTATTTAAATAACCTATTAAAGGCATGCGATAGAACTTGTTAAAAGTTGTTATAGTATTTGCTGCCAAATTGAATTGATAATAAAGTATGCTGAAGAGATATTGAAGTGCGTTGGAGAAATATAGCAAATGTGTTGGGAGGAGAAATATTGAAATGCATTGGAAGACAATAAATTAAGGCAGCACATTGGAGGATAATAAATTAAAGTAGCACATTGAAAGATAATAAATTAAAGTAGCACATTGAAAGATAATAAATTAAATCAGTACATTGAAAGGAGTTAAACATAGTGCGTTATAAAGGATAATACATGCTTGCAAAGGAAATGCATTGGGGATAATACCTTTGTACTGAAAGGAGTTACAAATAACCCGAATAACCCGAAGTAAAGAGTATTTACGCAGAACCTCTAATTGTACGGACCTGGACGAGAATTTCCAAGTCTCTCCTTGTATTTTGCTCTTTTTCCTGTCAAATAACATAATCAGTGAAATCTGCGTACATTTCAGGTATGCAAAAAATAGAAAGAGCGTTGGAGCCTCATTTTACTCAAAGTTGTCGAACATTTGTGATGAGATTTTGGAGCTTGTACTTGAATTTAGAGAATTTAATCCTCTTGTCCAGGTTATCAGAGGAGAATTTACCATCGGTAAGGCCATATTATTACATAATATCTATCTGAATTTTGACATAAGAAATATTGCATATGAAAAAAAATGGAAGCAACAATTTAATACCAGAGCAAATTGATATTCTTCATTGAAGAGAAACTAGAAGAACCGCGGGCTTTCTCTCTGGAAAATACAGACATCGGGGATATCTTAAGGATGCGATCAGACCAGCAATGTACAGTGATGAAGTAAATGATGTCAACGATTGGCTGTCAAATTTACAGTAAGCATCAGTCTTTGCCTCTTTCATATTCCTTTCCACACTAGGGAAAAATTTATGTAAAAAGTCATCCATGGATGTAACGCCACCTGCAAATTGTGGTCAACAATGTATGAATACACATTCAACACTCACAGTATTCATGTTGATGCACGAACACAAAACCAGATGCATTATTCATATTATGACACTGCTATACAAAAGATAAGATTCCATAGAACAGATCTTATAATTATTCCATGCAAACTGTTGTATACAGGGAAGACTTAAAGTCAGAATGAGTATTGACAGTATATATAGCACAGGTAAAGAAAAGACGCCAACTTACAGTGTGCTGCATATATGAAAGTTATTTTATTTCATTATGTTCTTCTAAGTTCAGGGCTGTAGAAATAATGCGAGTTTAAAGAAATTATAATGCCAGTTTAATGCAGACCTGAAATTCCTATATCATAACCGAAGATGAGGCCTCCAGTGGTGGCTACAATGCATGAGAAGAAGACGAACACTGTTACCCTACCTAGGTGAACCTCCCCTCGACTATTGTCGCCTTCGATGAACATTCCACCTGCCATTATGCACTTAATTTGGAATGCGATTTGGGGTCAAGCAAGGCCTTGTTGTTACCCAGTACCTTAGTTATGATTTAAATTACTATTTCAAATCCATGGTAGCTTCCATATGCCAAAAAATTACACAGAAGAAAACCAAAGGACAATGTCCATTGATATGGAAGAACTCAACTAAATATAGCACAATGGGAATGCCGTCAGCGATATGGATAAAACCAAATCCTACCTTATCTAAAATGAATTCAAAAAATGCATGTTCAACTGAAAGTAGCTCCCCATAACCGCGGGCTCTCTCTCCGGAAAATACAGACATCGGGGATATCTTAACACAAATACAGACGTGAAAATTGACCGCGGGCTCTCTCTCTGGAAAATACAGACATCGGGGATATCTTAACACAAATACAAACGTTTGTTCATCACCTAGGGGTGTCGACATGTGCATTGCATGCATCCAATGCTCGATCAATGGGCAGGGTAGCAACGCCACCTTTATTTAGTTAAGGTCACATATTTCTTGCATAAAACTTTGCATAAAAAAGCTTGTTAAAAACTCATTTACCAAACTTTGGATAAGTAAAGCGTTGCAGGTGTATTTTTCCCTCGATCCGTGCGAATTTTCCAATAAGAGGTAAAAAAGAAAACTTTGGATAAATTGTATAGCACGCTAAATTGATGTTCAAAAACTTTGGATAAAACTTGGGAAACATAAAAAATTTTGGTGATTAATTGATTGTCAGCGATCGATCGATTGCTAATAGTCCCAGGTAGGGACTAATAAGATATAAATCCAAAATGTTATATGTATAAGTGAATCATAAATAAAAATAATCTCACACAAACTTTTATATATATATATATATATTCCTTGCATTTAAAAGTACTTTTATTCATTTATATTATTTTATTGAAATTTCATGTTTGTATTATGTTATGGGGCTTTAGATTTACGGTGAATGGGTGCACTGTTAAGGCACTCCTTGCAATAGGTCGCTGGTTCAAATCCCCCATGGGTACTTACCTACCAAAAAAAATGAATTTCATGTTTGTGTTTTGTGTCATTTGTTTGTCAACTAGTTTAGGTGAGGATTTGAATTGTTGACTTTTTTGGAAGGAGTAGTACACTTACTCACAATCAATTCAAGCACTTCCATTACTATGTACACATTTTGATTTATAAATCATAAAAATTAACTAAATTATAAATTTATTTCAAAATTATTATTATTAAAATAATTTAATATAAATTATAATATATTATATAAATATATATAAATTCTTACCATGTAAATAATTTTATCAAAATTATTAATATTTAACCTATACTTATTTTAATAATCTCAAATAATTATAAATATGAAATAAATTTAATTAAATTATTAAAAAGTTATTTAAAAAATTATTTAAAATAATCAAAACGGTCCCAAAAGAAAAAACAAACCAAACAAAACCAAAAAAGTAATTTTGAAAAATAAATGAGATACTTTATTGATTAGTAAAGTTATAAGAACGTGGCCTCCACTAAATTTTATCTAAAAGTGAATCATTTAAACCAATTAAATTTACATAATCAAAAATCTTTTAAGAAAACATTCTCAGTTTATTAAAAAAAAATGACGTACACACGATTTGGTGGTTCTTTGATTCTCTATACAGTCACAACAACTTACGCGATGACAATTGACATTTAAGGTAATCTTAAGAAGATATTAGAATATTAATTTATTGGTAATGTACAATTATCATCATTAGCCTTGATTTCAATCGCTCATAAAGTTGAAATCTTTCTGAGATTTTCCCTATTACCTTGAAACGGGTCATTACACTCATAATTTTCTTTTGGGAGGCCCCGAGTATTTGAAATTCCAGGCCGGCCTCTATCCAAAGATATTCCGTGTCGCTTGATATTTTAATATTATCAATCTCAACGATATTTGATGAGTATTAGTTTTGTAACTTTTGGAAAACATGAAATACTGATATTCATTTGTCATTTAAAATATATGAATAATTATTTTATTTAAATTTCATGTTTGACTTTTCTATATGTTTTGGTTTACTAATCGAATGCATTCATATTACAGTAATATGTACATTATTATGTAAATCTTTTGATGGGTAATATTACAATTATAATTAATTAAATAATTGGTAAATATTATAAATACAAAAACATTTATTTTT